>JADRCD010237741.1:1263-11263 GCA_019843815.1 Montemys delectorum | reverse complement strand
GGTGAGTGGGAGCTGGGTATTAGAGAGCTTTCCAGCACTGGGGGAGATCTTGTGCTAGAATCACTGTGCTCAGTGCCTCCCACCCACCACAGAGCCTCTGTAGAAAGTTTTTATGGAGAAGGTGGATTAAGGCTCCCCTCCCCACCCACCCCCCAGTAAAGGTAGAGGGCTCTGTCTGGCCATTGGGTAGCCTGAATAGAGGGGTAGAAGCCTTCTCCTGACATTAGGGTTAATTGGGGCAAAACATAGAGACCAGTTAAGGCACAGTTAGGTGTGAAGGCTGAAGGAAGAGTGAGGATTTGTCACATGGAAGACAAGGCTACTCCGTACAGGGACAAGCTACTCCATTCATTTAGTTATGTGCTTCAAAGTAGGAGGGGCCAGGAGAGGATTTTATGTGGGTGATTTAAAGTAAGGTGCATGTGAACATGTGATTGTATTAGCTCAATACATATATAGTGTGTATGTATGTATATATGTATGAGTGTATATGCATCTTTACTTCATTCTATATGTGATTTCATAATAGCTAAATACATGCTTTTTAAGAGATGTTTTTATTAAGTTACATGAATGATTCTTTTTTGAAGATAAACTGATATTAACTTTTGATGAGTAATTTCAGTAAAATTTGAAGATGACAGATAAAATCTTTTATAAATGATTCAGAGCGTACCAAGAATGTATCAGCTATTATTATTTGACCACAACTAATAACTTTGGCTTTAGCCAATAATAAAATAAGTTTTGAAACTCAAAGAAACTTTGGGTTGAAAATAAATAAATGCTTCCTATACATGTGTGTTATGTAAAATGTCCTTTTTTCTTTTTACAAAACCCCATATCTTTTTCTATTTTCTGCCTTTCCTTGCTCATTAAATCACCAGGCAGCTTTGAATCCGTGCTGGGAATGACTTATTCCAAAGATTCAGCCTTTACTTTTGTCTTGACATGTTGACTAAAGAAAGATAAGACGCACATTTCCAGTTAAATCTATTTGTAAATATATTTGGTTCAGGAAGCATCATATTAAATGCGCCAGGAACGAGTATTTTTCCCCAGAGTTTGAAGAGCAATTTTTGATATTGTTGAAGAATCAGTTAAAAGTAAGTCAGTTAAAAATAAAACTACTCACAATTCTAAATTGGCTGAAACATAATTTGAGCTAAATATTTATTATTTCCATGTAGCTTGCATGCAGGTATATAAGTGTGTATGATTTTCAAAGGTTCTTGTTTCTCACTCTTAGACATTTATTATTAAAATATTCATCCATCTAAGCAGTATTGGTTATTCAGATTATTTCTGTGTCTGTGCGTTTGTGAGTTTTTGTTTTTTAACCATTGAGGCCACCACTCTCCTTTCTCTTTCTCTTGGGCAGTTTCCCCACAGGGATTCTATGATTACCCAACATACTGACTGACTCTTTTAAGCAGGTTCGATTATCCTAAGTCGTGTGACCGGCAGTTCTAAGAACAGTCTCAGTGTCCATTAGTAGGCAAGAATTAGTCACTTCTCTTGGTTCTCATCTGGAGATATATAAATATGACAGGGTCTAATATAGCCCAGACTGGCTTAAAACTATAGCTGACCATTACCTCCAACTTAACAGTATATAAAGTTCCTCATTTTCTTCAGGAAGGGTGACACTGGATACATTTTAATCATGGTTGTTTTGTTTTCATCCCTGACTTTGGTGCCTATTTATAGCCAACCTATTCCTTCTCCATTTAACCTCTATAGAAAGTGCTTTAACAACAGGTAAAAACCCGTTCCCCCTCTACTCACCTCCTTTCCCCTCTGCCTTCGGCTCTTCCCAGCATCTATGTTAATGTAAAAACTGTTGGAGTCACTACAGTAGACAGAAGGGGCTGGGCTCCAATTATTTAGTCTAGTAGGTTTATGGATGTTATGCTTGTCTTAAATTTTTAATTAACATCCTCAATTTGATTTTCACTATGTTTTTAATTGGAACATAATTATAAATCTTTATACATTGATACATTGATAATTTACTACATGTGTGCAATATGTGGTTATCAGATCAGCATAATTACTGTCATTTTGTTGTTGTTGGGAAGCTACAAATACCTCTCTTTTGGTTCCTCCTTAAAATAAAATGTATAATCAGTTACTATGTTATAGTTCTTGTCCTACAGTGTGTGCTCCAGAACATTCAGAACCTCCACCTGTTATGTAACTGTTCCTTGTTACCCTTTATCCAGCCTCAAACCCTTCCTAACCTCTCGTGACTGCTGTTCTGACATGCATGGGAGGTGTTCAGTATCCTTTCCCTGATTACAAAGATCCAGATCCCCTCACCATTTCAGCCTGCACATCTACCGACTGAAGGAGGATAAGACTTAATTCCAGTTGTCGACTAAAAATACCACTGATGAAAATAGTGTTGTATGAGTAAGAGTTTAATCAGCTTCCAGTATAAGAACTAAGATTTGAAAAAAGTGATTGATTTTTACATATTAGAAATATATTTAGAATAGGTTTAGAGTAGGTTCCTGTATCTTATTTTCAAAGATACAGGAACATCTTTTTGGTTATATATTTTTGTGTTTTCTGACCTCCTTTTCTGCATCAGAGCAGCTCAAAGAGCCAAGCTCTTTTCTTGAAAATTTAATGCCAAAACATAGTGTGTCGACTGTGTAGTTATGTGTATCCACTTAAGTATTTAACATAATAAAAATTTCCACCATGTCTTCAAAGGACCAGTCATCACCCTTTTTGCTTTACAACTCCCCCCACCCCACCCCGCAGCAAGAATCCAGGTCAGAACCATTAGAACCGTCTGGATAGCAGAGTATGGATTTGGAGCTAGGGTGCCAGTGGAATAATTACAGCTAATTCTGCTTGCCCTGCTGATGAGCTGCATGACCCTTTGTCAGTCTCGCAAGTTTTGCAAGCATCCTTTTTTTTTTTTTTTTTTTTTCATCTATAGCACGAAACATTCTTATCCTTGTAAAGGTTTGATGGGAATTAGATGGTTCATGAAATACACTTAGTATATGTTAACTGTTCAGTGGACATTGATTATTATTGCACTATCCTATTGACCATCACCTTCATCCTGGTTATTTGAGCAATAGATGTAAGTGCCAGTACACGCTCAGCTGTTAGCCTTTGGAGGAAAGCATCCAAGGTTTTTGTTGTTTTGTGTTCACATAAGATAAAGTTCCTTTGCACCTTCACGGTAAATAAATGCAAATAAAATTTTCATCTGTGTGAATGTGTAGATACATATATAGATGTATTTGTGTGTGTGTGTGTGTGTGTGTGTGTGTGTGTGTGTAGGGAGAGTGCAGGGAGAGAGGGAGTATTATAAAGGATGTATGTGTTAGCCTAAAAATGTAGGTCACTATTTTACTAAATAATTCTAAACTTCATTTTTAGATATTTGATTTAATGGATGCCAAAGCACGTGCTGATTGTATCAAAGAAATAGATCTCCTTAAGGTAAATAATGATCTATGGGCTATTTTTAACTGTTTCTGATGAGGTTGATAAAAATGACTTATCAAAATGTTACATTTCCAACTAAAACAATTTTTAAGGCTTGCTTGGTGACACACTAGTTCTAAGTAACACAGCAAAAGTTAGAGTATGTCTGTTTTGGAGACTTGTGATTTTGATTTATGATAAAATAATTGAATCATAATACTATGTAGAGCCAATTTTTTTCAAGATAAAAGATACATGGGCCTAAAACACTGGAGAAGTTTTTTGTAGAGCATTCTATCTAAACTTATTCTACTGCTCAAGTAATATCAATGCATATTACTATCATGTCAATATGTGTCACTGAGAGCCAGGTGCTTCATGTTTATAAACATTTCCTAAATCATTTTTCAGACTTAGACAAAGTGAATTGAAAGCATATGTTAGGAATTAACATTTTAGTTCCTTGTCTACCTGTAAGTGTGATGAGGTTCCAGTCCCTGGACAGTGTTTTGTTAGTGGTGGTGTTCTTTTATACAATGACTTATGCTATATTTTTCATTAGTTTTCAGTCAAATATGATGGCCCACACTTGTGATCCCAGTACCTGGTTCTAGAACCCGGGTTCCAGGCCAGCCTGGGCTGCAAAGCAAAAGTTTCTCTTTAAAGAACCTTGCTATTTTATTCATCTGTGTATGTCCTTAAAATGCATCACTTTTAATCAAAGTATTTCAAAACTATGTTTTTCCACTCTTCCCACTTGAAATAACTGTTTTAAATACACAGGCACACACACTCACATACACACACACTCGCACACATGCACACACATGGGCACACATGGGCACACACACTCTTGCACACTCGCACACAATATTTACAACTCACATGTGTGCACATGCCACACACACACACACACACACACACACACACACACACACACATTTCTTCTCTCCTACAACTTTTGGTTTTTCAAGACAGAGTTTCTCTGTATATCCCTGGCTGTCCTGGAACTCACTCTGTAGACCAGGCTGACCTGAAACTCAGAAATCCTCCTGCCTCTGCCTCCCAAGTGCCAAGATTAAAGGCGTGCACCACCACTGCCTGGCAAAAATTAGAAATAGCATAATTAGGAAAACCTTCCAAGTACAAAGAAAACCACCTATAATTGATGAGAATTTCTCTTTGAGAATGTATGTCTTATGTTAAGTTGTTCAAAATCTGAACATAAAATTTGTAAATGTTTATGGCTTGCTGCATATTTTTCTTCAAGGTGAGATTTTTTTTTCCTTAGAGATGATCTTAGTCCACTCACATAGATAGGTTCCATGTAGTTATGCGCATATTTCTTGATGTAAAAACTATATTTAGATACTGTATGTAAATGTCAATTTTGATTTTGAGCAGTCTAGCTTTAAAGGGACAGCTCTTGTATAAAAGTAGTATAAAGAGATAAATTTACAGTTTAATGTCTTTGTTTGACAGTCTTATTTTAAAAGATGTAATTTTGAGCAATTAATATTTCAGTTCTACCATTTACTTATTTCCTTTCCATACCTACTAGTCACAGCAGTACTTAAAAGCATCAGGAGTACACTATTATATCTAATGAAGTATTAAAATAAAATGTATCCATATCTAGTTTTACTTGGAATAATTATGTATTTCAAAATTGACTATAAAATAGGCTGTCAAGATATTTGTAATTTAAGAACAAGTTGCCATTGCTGAATTAAAATTATTGATTTTGACTTTTTTTCCTTAGCAACTCAACCATCCAAATGTAATTAAATATTATGCATCATTCATTGAAGATAATGAGCTGAACATAGTCTTGGAGTTAGCAGATGCTGGTGACCTCTCCAGAATGATAAAGGTAAGTTTGTTCATGCATTTGTTTTTCTGACAGTTACTTATGAAATATATCGCTGTGGTAGCTACTTTCAAGTGATGAGGACACTGATGGTTATGTAGTTGCCTAATGTAGCGGAGTTAACTCAAGTTAGCTTACATGTCTAAACGCACCCAAATCACTTTGGAAGTGGGCTTGGAGACTTGTTTTGAAGTTTAACTTCAAGTTTAACTGGAAGTTAGAAGTTTTCAGCTTGTTTCTCTGAGCATAGTATACTTGGTCCTTTGTCTTTGGACCTCAGGGGAAGGAGGGTGGAAAGAAATCCAAGGCTGGAGACATGGCAGAGTTGTTGAAAGTTCTTGCCACACAGGGATGAGGAGCTGAGATCATGTCTTCCAAACCCACGTAAAAAGTTGACCACAATTGAAGATGGAGACAGAGTGGTTCCTGGAATTCACTGACTAGCCAGAGAGCTGAATAGGTGAACTCTGGGTTTGGTGAGAGACCCTGTCTCAAAAAATAAGAAAGAGAATGATTGAGGCAGGCATTAGCCTCTGGCTTCTGCATACACACCCATGCTCCAGTATCTGCACAAACACACATTCCATGTGCATGTGCACACACATTCCATGTGCATGTGCACACACATGCATGTATCCATTGATGCACACGCAAAGGAAGGAAGCCCAAGAGCAGCCTGAGCTCTTTCTGAGAGGACGCATCAGAGAAGAATTTGGATCTCTGACTGAAAAGCTATTTAGCTTAGTGTTCTTTCTTAGAAGCTCATTAGTTGGGTTTATGTTCATTTACAATAATAGAAACCACTGAATGAGAGTAAGTTAAAACCTGCTTATCCTTGCACATACAACCTCTCTGTATCACTTTCTCCAAACTATAATTCACAGGGATATTGTAGTGATTAAAGTTTTTTATCTAGCTTTTGGAATTGTGTTTCACATTCAGTCTCAGTCCCTTCACTAGAATGTGGTCTCAGGGACATATTTACAAGACAGGCTCCAATATATAGTCTGTATTCCACTGGCTGTGACCAGCAAAGCCCCTGTTATTGAGGAAGACAGACTGGCCAGTATGGAACCAAACCCAACCAAGCAAAGGAGAAAAACCAAGGTAGTTAGAGCCTTCTGTAGCTGAGGTGTCACCCACTGTCACCTCCATTTTGACAGAGACTTCATTAAGGCTTCAAGAGGAATAACAGCGTGGTAGAGGAAAAGAGGTTAGGAGGTAGGGACTGGAGGTGCCCTAGTGAGGAGTCTAGCAGAGCGAGGATATAAGTGGACTGGAGGTTGTGGTTATCTTGGACATTGAATCTTTCTTTGGGCAGGCAGATTCTGCTAAATCACTAATAATCTGTTGGTGGTTATTGGAAAGAGAGTTCCGAACATGTTCCTTTAATCCTCACAGGATCTTGGGAAATAAACAAAACACTTCAGGAGCGTATGTACCATTGCTGGTAAATAGCAGGCCTGGTATTTTTGTAAGATCTATTAGGTACAGTCATCCATGTGATTTCCTTTAATGACACTCTTAATGACTCTTTGAACATCAGCTGCAAGTACTTGACCATCCACTCAACCAAAAGGCCTCACAGCTCACGTTTCATCATTTTTTCCTGATCCAGGTGCTCAGTAGTTAAGAACTCGGCTCCTGAGAGGGGCTTCAGTATCAGCCCCCACAACGTGTGGGCCTCAGAAGCTTACAGTCCTCTAACCTGTAAGATGAGCCCAGTTGGCCAGAGTTTTCTAGTTATAACAGTACAACTAAAAACGAAGTATAAAACAAAGTAAAATTCAATTCCCAGCACAGGAAAGTAAAAGTGAAGGTAATGTCATTATGTTATGGGAGCTGGCCCAGCACTGTAGTTGAAGTGAATCACTTCCAAACGGTTATCTGATTTTCTGTTTCAGGGACTTCTCACCACTTAGGCTGCTAACTGCCAGAGGATTTCTTTGCAAGTTAAAGACCAATAAAACTTTATGGTCATAGCTCTAAGAAGAAATCGGGATGTGTTCTATGCCTACTTCTAGTGGGCCACCTAGACTTCTACAAAGGAAAGCTGTCTTTAGAAAGGACTATTTGAACTTTTAGGTGTGAGGGTTTTTCGTTGTTGTTGTTGTTTTAATTGCTTACCTGGAGGCACAATGGGAAAGAGGGTAAATCTCTGTCTCTAAGGTAGGTTCAGCACAGCGGGGTTCTGTGTGGACTGGGCAGCACTTCTGTAGATAGATGGCTGCAGCCTTGCAGTGTTCTCCTGAGGCTGTGACTGAAGTTTGCAGATGTGGAGTGGACTGTTTAGAGGGAGTCGGTCAGTTCCTCATAAGTTTGGAGCATGGCAACTTGATGTCCTTTGGTAAAATCCTAGAGTTTCTGTCCCTCTTCTGTTGTGTGTGTTAGAGTGTAGGCTTCTGATGATGCTTGCTCTCTTGCAGGTTCTGGGAGTGTTTGTCTAGTCTAGGTATAAGACCTTCTGGGTAAGGGTTCCTAGTTCCTTTTAGATCTCTAGATCTAAAATATGAAAGGCATAGTGTCAAGTATCTTTGGCATAAGAGCTATAACAAATTTTGAATAACTAAAGTCATTTCCTAGTGGATCACTTTGGATCCTGGGTATATTGTGTGTGTGTGTGTGTGTGTGTGTGTATGTGTGTGGTATTGGTTTTTTTGTTGTTGTTGTTTTGTTTTGTTTTCCAGTATATTATTTGAGACTTAACCAAATTGCCTCATTGTTTTTAGAGGACTGAATCTCTTTGCGTGATCTGACTTGAAGGTGTCTTTTTTCGAGTAGAATTTTATCATGGATCAATGCAATTCAATAGTGCACATACTTATGCTTCCCCCCCTGCCCCCCGTGCGTAGTTTTGTGATTATCTCCCATCTTAAATACAAAAGGCCTGCCTGTCTTGGATTTGTTTTCTCTAGTTCACATTCATTAACATTTTCCAGAGGTAATAACCAACTCTATGTGCAAACATACCTCCCCCGTGTTGTTTTCTATCTGGACACAGATTTAGTTCAAAGATACATGTATGACAACGTGTATATACATGTTCACAGGCAACTCACAATGTAATTATTGTTACTTTCTTAGAGAAGGGGAGAAAGCTCAAGTATGAAGCCTGGTGTAGCATGTTACAACTCTACACCTGCCTGTTTCCATCTGTATACATTTATGTGATATTGCTGAGAAATAGGATATATACATTACTCTCCTGAATAGTAAATACCATTTTATAGCTCTTTTCTTTTCTTCCTGAAGCAAAAAAAAAACAAAAAACAAAAAAAACAAAACCAAAAAACAAAAAACAAACAAACAAACAAGCAAAAAAAAACAAAACAAAACCTCCATTTTTTTCTTGATCATTAGCACATGCCAGGAATATTGGCTTATACTTCCTTAGAACTCAGTGTGTACCACCAAAGACAGTTTTCAACCAATACTCATAGAAAATTAGGTGACTTCTGTTGCTATAACATATATAAGAGATGTGGCTTGCATAAAGACAGCCATTGTGAGGTTGGAAAACTTTTATGGCAATAAAAGCCTTCTAGGTAGAGTGCTGTATGAGCTTGACTGACTTACTCTTCAGCAATTGAGCAAAGCTGCCACATCTGTAAATTGTTTTATAGTACCTGTCTCATAATGTTGTTATGGGAGTGAACTTACACACACACACACACACACACACATTCTGACTGACTAGAGTCCTCATGCGTTAGTGACTACCCTTCCTGTTCCCACTGGTTTGCCATGATGACCTGCATCTGATCTGGCATCATGCTTGCTTGCTTGCTGCTTGCTTGCTTGCTTGCTGCTTGCTTGCTTGCTTGCTGCTTGCTTGCTTTCTGCTCTCCTGCTAACTTACTTTCCACAGGAGGGAATCTTAGCCGTCCCACCACAGAGTCTCTATTGTTTCATTGCTTTTTCAGCTTAGGTCTTACCATGTCCAGTGAAGCTAGAACCATTGTGCATCTTCTGGATTTCATTCATTATCACTCAACTATTTTTGTTTCAGTATTCATTTGCATGTCTATATATGCATGTAGAAATATATACCCGTATTCCTTATTAATTCACTCTTTTGAGAAATTTGTTTTCTGGCAGGGAAAACAAAGAAAATGCTAAGTAAGTCGAGTCTATGGTTTGCCAGATGGTGCTTAGTAAGTACAGTGCAGAAAAGCAAAGAGAGGCAAAGGCAGGAGTTAGGAGACCGGAGGCCACTATCTGTTTAGCATGGCCCAAGACAGTCAGGTCATGGTGATCACCTCTTCCTAGCCTCAGCTCTGCCTGCTTTTCCCATCATTCACTGTCTCCAGCTCTCATTCTTTTTTTTCTCCTGTTATTTTTTTTATTTCTTATTTTTTATTGGATATTTTATTTATTTACATTTCAGATGTTATCCCCTTTCCTGGTTTCCCCTCCAGAAACCCCCTATCCTATCCTCCCTCCCCCTGCTTCTATGAGACCGCTCCCCCACCCACCCACCAACTCCCTCCTCCCTGCCCTGGCATTCCCCTACACTGGGGCATCCATCCAGCCTTCACAGGACCAAGGGCCTCTCTTCAGCTCTCATTCTTTTTTTTTTTTTCTATTTTTTATTAGATGTTTTCTTTATTTACAGTATCTCCTTTCCCAGGTTTCCCTCAAAAAAAAAAAAAAAAAAAAAAAAAAAAAAAAAAAAAA
>JADRCD010237738.1:0-13583 GCA_019843815.1 Montemys delectorum | reverse complement strand
ATACGCACATACTATTATAAATATTGCCTGCTCAGTCCATACAGTTACTTGTATCCATGTATGCTTTCAGGAATGCCCGTTCTGTATTGACCACTAAGTCAGTGTGGTCTTCTCTAGGGAAAACTTGTGCTCTTCTCTGAGCACTCTTAGTTGTTTGTAGTGCTTTGCATATGGTTGAGACCTCATGAGCTCTCTCCTTCTCAGGTTAGGCTTAGTTAGCCATGTTGTTGAGACTTCTTTGCCTCATGCTTTATTTTATCTGAAATACTGGCATTTATGCTTTGAGAGAGAGAGAGAAAGAGAGAGAGAGAGAGAGAGACAGAGAGAGAGAGAGGATGTCTCATGATATGGTTCAGACTGCTTTTGAGTTCTCAAACTTCCTGCTTCTGGAGTGCTAGAATCATGCACGCACACACACACACAAACACACACCTGCTAATACACACCACACTACACTCAGCCAGTCATCATCTTCAACTGCTCTTTCTACTTATCTCTGTGTGTACACTTCTCATAGTACACTTCTCATGCTACCTGCTGAATTTATTTAAGGGACACTGAGTCATAACCATTGGATGCTGAATTATAATTGATCCATGGTTTCACTCAATTTTGTGCTGGGATGCACCATTTGAGTTTAAAAATGTTACAAGACTTATTAAAGATCTCAGAGTTGGAGACACTGTTAATTTTTATCAAGTCAAAGAACTCCACTTGAGGACTGATTGGAACGCTGGGTTAGAGTTTAAATGAGGGCGTTCCTTTGAAGCGTCACCTCAAAGGTAGATGTAACAGTGCTGGTAAGTGACTCTGCTGTGGAGATCATGCTTCTCCTCTGCGACTTTCCAAGTACCAGTTCTCTCACACACACATATACCTGTACTTGGGAGAGAGGAGGTATGTAAGAAATGTTTGAGGAGAGCATCAGGGTAGGAGGAAGATTATGCTTCAGGGAAAGCCTATTTCTGCTTACGTTGTTTTTCTTTCTTTTTCTTTTTTTTAAAAAAGATTTATTTATTTATTATTCTATCTAAGTACACTGTAGCTGTCTTCAGATGCACCAGTAGAGGGCGTCCGATCTCATTACGGATGGTTGTGAGCCACCACGTGGTTGCTGAGATTTGAACTCAGGACCTTAGGAAGAGCAGTCAGTGCTCTTAACCGCTGAGCCATCTCTCCAGCCTGCTTAGTTTGTTTTTCATGAGGGAGAAGTGCCATGATCAGTAGAGACCCTATTTCAGGATTGTAATTCTTCCCAAAAAGAATGCAAACTCTAATACTAGGTTATGTTCTAGTGTGTGGGTTAGAAAGAGTTAACTCTTTAGGAAGGAAACTTTTAAAAAGTTGTTAAAGTACTTTGTAGTACGGTCCAATAATTGTTGATTATAAAAGTGTCCAGCTTTTAATTCCTGCCTGTGGTTTTAATTAGTTTTAATGAATGTAAATCATGTGGTCCTCTACTGACCTGCTCAAGTTCATTACTCACTAGGTTGTCTGAAGCGAGTTGTTTCAGGATTAACTGTCATGCTTAGACAGAAGAACTCCTGTCACTCATGCAGCTGCCTATAAGGGCTATTTTCTTCCGGGAAGGAAATTGAATCCATAAGAGGTATGTAGCTTTAGTGAGCAGCTTCTGTGTTCATGGATGACAGGGTTGGGAAGTCATAGACTCTTGAAATTCCAGACAGAAGCTGCAGATACAAAGTGAATGCTGGAAATTACGTTTGATCACATTTGCCTCATAATATGATATGTCCATGTGTACTTACTGATTCTTGTTGAGACTGAACGTGACTTTATTTGAAAAAGTAGAGGTAGAGTTTAGGGCTTAAGTTCAATGTAACATTGCTCCATGATTGTTGGTCAGATTTACAATACTGAGCAAGTTTCCCTCTGTGGAGTAAACCTTAGATCCGACTGGAAAGCAGCTGGTTATACCCTTAATGTTCATTATTTATAGTACAGTTATTTTAGTTAATTATTACTTAGTAATGATTATTAATACTTTTATGTAATCAAACTGCATATATTAAAGTCTGGAAACAGTATTATAATATTTTTAATTAATAGATATTATTGTGGTAAAACATACGCAGGATTTTTCATATATAAAAAATATCTCTGAAGTTGTTCACTAGTCTTTGGAGAACACCAATATATCTTTTTAACAAGGAAACCTAACACTGTTATAATAATTTAATCTGCAAATTCTAGTCTGGTTTTGCCAATTACCATTATGGTTCTAATTTGTGTTCATTTCACTAAGCCCCAGTGTTCACTTATTTGGTTAAGTATTCTGAAAGTTCACCTGATAGTGTTTTTTAGGTTTACATGAAGATAGAACTATTGGGATATTTTTTTGAGTCTGACAGAGTCTTCCTTGGGGAGCTAAGGTCTTGGAAACCTGATGGCTCTTAAAGCCATGCCTATGGGCCAGTAGCTTTCAGGTTCTTGCTTTGTGAATTCAAAGAATAAAATTCATGGACCACAGAGAATGTATTTTATAGAGGAGTTTATTATTTGTCTATAAATAGCCACTTGACTGTGCTGAGTAAGAGCAAGTGAGAGAGGAGGCATCTAGAACTGTTACCTAGGGTTTTTAAAAGGATTTACTGGCAGAAACTTGGGTAAGGTAGGGGACACCAATTGGCCCAACCACATGCCTCCTATTATTGTTGATAACAGAGGTAGTATAGCATCTAGGCAGAAGAGCTCAAACAGGTGGTAACAAAGAACAAGAAATAGAAGTCTCTTGGTATTCCTGGCCTCCAGCAGAGAGGCACTCCTTCCCTACTCCTCCAGTTTCTATTGCTTGCTTTTATCCCTGTGGGATGAGATTAGCACTTAAATAAGAAGAACCTGTGGCTTCCACAGGTTCAGTTCAAGATTTAAATAGAACAAAGACTAGCTCTTGACTTGTATAGGGTAACCCAATTAAACTCTTTGATTTGAATACGCATACGTACCTACATGTACACAGTACTTAAACATACTGTGTGTGTGTGTGTGTGTGTGTGTTTACATATGGCTTTTTCAAACATTTAAAATTTTAGTTATCCCTTCTCCAAATGACCTCCTCTGTTGTATGCTTCCACAACTCTCCACACATAAGCCTCCCTTCCCGTTATTCTCCTTTCCCCTTCATATCATGCTCTGTTATCATTCTTCCATAAGATCATTCTTCTCCCTTTCCACCCAATGGTATCTTTCCACTTTCCTGTATTCTACAGGTACTTCAAGATAAACCCAGAAACCTAAAGATTTGATACTAATATCTACATACGAATGAGGACATGTGATACTTAATCTTTCTGGGTCGGGGTTACCTTACTCAACATGATGTTTTCTAGTTTCATCTATTTATCTGCAAGGTTGCAATTTCATTTTTCATTACAGCTGAATAGAATTCCAGTATGTATAGGTATGTTTTTGTAAGACTCTGTTGAGCCTTAGCTTACCGGGGAACCCCTGAGTGAACCATGCGGAGCCTGAATCAATGCAAAAAGCAAGAGGATTTTATTGTTCCAGTGCACTGGGGTTGTCCCAGACCTAAAGGAGAGATGGCAACCCCCCACAACTTGTTCAGTGAGCTTTTATACAGTTTCAGGGTAGCAGCCTTAGGCATAATATGATTGGCAGAACAATGTGACTTTTTTTTTTGTTTTGTTTTATTTTTCAAGACAGGGTTTCTTTGTGTAGCCCTGGCTGTTCTAGAACTCACTCTGACTTTTTAAACTGATTGGTCTTCAGGGAATGAGGTGGCAAGGACTTGCCTTGTCTCAAGGTGGGCAACAGTCTGGCCCACCTGCAGGTCGGTTCACACCCTGTGGTCTGAGGAATGTTAATTAACCTCTCCCTTCCTGAGGGGCAAGTGTTCCATGACCTTCCCAAAGTTCCTGAGCTGGTCTTCTCATTTTCCTTATCTGCCCATCAGTTGATGTACATCTATGCTATTTCCAGCAAGCAAGTCTGGCCAAGACCTCATGGTTAGGGAGCTCATAGGCCACAGGAGTGGGAGTGAGATTGAAGGGTAGAAGAAAAGATCATTTAGTAGAAATATATAGTGTATAAGGTATTACTTAAAGGGCATGGAAAATTTTCTCTGAACTGAGCCAAGAATGTAGGCCAGCTAGTTCCAGAAACTGGTTGACTACAAAGGCAGACATCTAGGTGGTTCTTGGGAGTGGTCAATCACAAAGTAAATGACAATGATGATGATAAAACCACATTCTTGAGAAGAATGAGTATGCAGGATATTTTCCTCATGACCCTGACTCCTGACTAAATCATGGGTTGGGTCCCTCTGAAATTTTCCACTGTTTTTATGTTTCCTTGGTTACCCCCTCACCCCCCCTGGTTTGTGTTTTTTTTCCTTTAAATACCCCACACTTCTTGTGCTCTGGGTTAAGCTCCTCTGCTCCTGTGAGGGTGATAAGCTCATTCCCAGTATACTGGTTTCCTCTGAATAAACCTCATGCTGTTTGCATCAAGATAGGTCTCTGGTGAGTCTTTGGGTGGCCGTATTCTCCCAGGACTTGAGAGAGGGTCTCCCTGCAAGGGGAGACACAGTTTCTCACTGTTTTTAAAGTTAATATATCTATGTCCTTAGATGAGTGCAATTCTCAGTCCTCATCAGGGAAGCTTCTTTGTGCAGTGCATGGTGGTTACTACACACATTCACAACTGGTCAAAGGGCAGAGAAGACTCAGTGGGGTGATCAATTATATGTGTATGCATCTATTCACCACAAAACTCTGAAAAATCAGTGACAGAGTTAAAACTAGAGAAAACATTTAGATTTATATCCGCTTTCAAGATTCATGTGTTCATTACTGCATACCCTACTTCCTTATCACCTAATATGTACTTAGCAATTAATATTTGCTTCTCTTTATAGATGTTATACTGTACTCATGTGCCAACATACACATTTGCACACACACACACACACACATACACACACACACACACACACACACACACACACACACACACACTATACGATAGTAACCACATATGAAGGAGAACATACACTTTTTTCTCTTGTGCTTGTCAAATTTGGCAACTTGATACAAACTAGTCACATGGGAAAAGACAACTGGAATTGAGGAATTGCTTCCACCACATGGTTCTTCAGGAACTCCATGGAGGCATTTCCTTGATCAGTGATATGTGGAAGGGTCCAACCTACTATGCATAGTACCACCTCTGGGTGGTCCTGGGTTGTATATGAAAGCAAGCTGAGAAAGACATGTAGAGCAAGCCTGTAACCAGCAGTCCTCCGTGATCTCTGCTTCAGTTCCTGCCTTCAGGCTCCTGCCTTGAATTCCTTCCTTGGCTTCCCTTGATGGCAGAGTATAGTAATTTATAAATCAAACAAATCCTTTTCTCTTCCTGCTTCTCTCAGCATTTTTATTACAGCAATAGAAAGCAAGCTAGAACAAAATTCATAGCAGAGAATGAGATTGCTGTGATAGAGACCTGATCATGGTTTTTTTTTGGGGGGGAGGGGAGTAGGGTTAGGATTGTGGAAGATTTTTGAGCTTTGATCTAGAAACAGCCATCAAGTGCTCAGAGCTTCATGAGCTGATCTTTAAAGATAGGAATTTTGAGAGAACTGTAGATCAGGACACCTGGATTATGAAGTTACAGAAGGAATCAAACACTACAGCTAAGGGCATTCACATGAAATGTTTGCTTTTCCCAGCCAGTTGGTAGCAGTTAGCTGAAACTGAAGAATTATCTGTGAATAATAAGATATTATAAAATCCTTTGGGAAGTATTTCTTCAGAGTCAGTACACAGAAGTAGTTCAGAGAGGGACAATACTGCATCTCCAGTTGGAAGCTGAGTTTGGTAATGGGTAAGATTCTCCAACATGCCACTGGTGTTGAAGATATGTAAGTGACAGTATTAGAGGGATCATTGTGAGAATCTGGGGCTTGGCATCAGGAGGCTTGCCCAGAGTCCCTGAAGGGACCCCTTGAGAGGTCATTGGTAAAAGGGAATAATTCACGTAGCTGGACAACATATTGATTATGTCATGATTGTGGGATGACTATCAAGAACATTGGCAGCTTTGGAATAAAGCTGGAGTGAGCTTACAAGTTAAGCCGTGTGATTTGAATAGCAAAGCCAGAGAACTGAAGCCCGTTGGAATCCAGATGATAATGAATGCGTCCGTATGGTAGACAAGGAGCAAACTGGAATTTGGTTTTGCTGTGACCTGATAGTGTGCCCCAACTCTTCCCTCTCAGATTAAGAAGGTAGATACATTGTTTTTGGCTTAGTAGGAGCCCACAGTTAAGAGACTTTGGATTTTCAAAGAGACATTTGACTCTTAAAAATGTTGAAAATTTTAAAGATAGGGAGATTTTTAAAACTTGGTTTGTGTTTTATATCAAGAGATTAACACAAGATCTTAGGACTGAGAAATGAAAAGAGGATGGTTTAAGAGTAATTCCTTTTATTTATCTATTTTTTAATGATGAGTTGACTAGGAGTCAATTGAGCTTGTTTGCTCATGTGATGAATATTGGAATAACCTGGAAAGAGGGAGAATTTATTCCATCAGACTGACCTCTGGGCAAATGTCTGGGCATATTCTTAATGATTTATATGGGAAGGCCAAGCCCACTGTGGGTAATGCCACCTTTGGGCAGGTGGCCTTGGTTTGTACACGAAACAAAGCTGAGTGAGCAATGGAGATCAAGTCAGGACGATGAGATCCTCCATGCTCTCTATTTCAGTTCCTGCCTCCTGGTTCTTGCTTTGGAGTTCCTGCCTTGGTTTCCTCCATAGTGGGTTAGAACCTATAAGTCAAAGAGATCCTTTTCACCTAACTTTCTTTTGCTGAGCATATTATCACAATATGAGAGAAGCAAACTACCAGTCCTTACAAGGAGAGTCAGTTCTTTAAGGGTGTGGCCCCTGTTAAATGGACTATGTTTCAATGGTGGTTCCACGAATAGATCTGCAGCCTGAATAGGGCTGTGGGGGTAAATTAAAAAAAAGGAAAGAAATGAGAGGACAATAAGAATTTGGGATGGGGATGGAGGTAAGAGCTGAGTGTAGGAGGAGTTAAAGGGAGAAATGAATGTAATGAAAATACATTGTAGGTAACTCTCCATGAAGTCACAAAAATATTGTATCTTCTAAGGTCTTGATGTTTTTGGCCTTCAGACTGAAAGAATGTTACCAAGTGTGAGGCAGTTGAGCTGGTGACAAACCAATGGAATTTGGGGCTTGTTACTTTCAGTTTATTCTGTACAGGAAGTGATTTATTGTTGCTTCTCTCTTTTGTTATTGTTGGAGAAAACTGACTATACATTTTCTTTTATGGTTTTGTTTCTCTAGTCCAGGATTCAGTCCAGGATTCTGCATCCAATTTAGCCTTCATATGTCTACAGTCTTCTTTTAGCTGGAACAGCTCCTCAGCTTTTCTTTTTCTTTGGTACCACTGACATTTTGGAATAAACTAGAATAGTTGATTTTAGGAAGGTATATTTGGGTTCTTCTGATATTTTCTTATGATTGCATTCAAGTTTTATGTCTTTGGCAGAATATTACATTAAAATTACTTTATTTTGTAGCATGTGAATGCGTACGTTATTGACATCATTTTGATTATTTATTTTTTCATATAGTACATTTCAATCACAGTTTTCTCTCCCATAAGCCTTCTCAGATCTTCTTATCTCCTTATTCATTCAACTTTATGTTCTTTCTCTTGCTCCAAAACCCTTAAAAATAATAAAACCAACAAAACAATACCTAAAATGACAAAACCAAACCACCACCACCACCACCACCACCACCACCACCATAATAACAAAGTACACAAAAGTGCACTTTGTGTTTGTGAGTGACTGCTGACCACAAAGCCTGATCTATAGTGTAGTTGATGTACTCAGCGTTGCTCCACTGGAGAAACTGACTTTCCTACCACAGCATGTATCAATTGCAAATGGCTTCTTGCTTAGAGGTAGGATTTTGTATTTATTTTTCCTTTCCCATGCTGGCATTTGTCTTGCTTGAGCTTGTGCAAGTCTTATGAATTCTTTCACAGAGCCTGTCAGTTTCTGTGTCCATCAGTCCTGTTTTGTCTGGAAGATGCTTTTTCCTTAGATTCATCCACCATACACAGTTCTTAAGAACCTTTGAGTCTACTCTTCCACAGAGATCCCTTCACCTTGAGGGGAGAACTTTGATACAGGCATCCAATCTAGGGCCAAGTGTTCCATGGTTTCTCACTGTGTTCACAGTTGTGAGTCTCTGGATTATTCATCATTTACTGCAAGAAGAAGCTTTTCTGATGGTGTTGAGTGAAACAGAGAACATCGGGCATAGTAACACTGAAGTCATTATTTTGATCACTTGTTTGTGGTGTTGGCAGTATGTTAATTTTGCTTTTTTCCCCCCTTGGGAAGTGGTAGTGCTTTGTGGGAAGATACAATGAGCTATAGAAATAGATTTTTCCTTTTAATCTCTTTGCCACTAGACCACGTATACATTGATGATTCTTGCTTGAATAAATTTCACAAGGATGGCTGTAAAATGGTAATTTTTAAAATTCTGTTTCTGTAGTTTTCAGATAACATTTTGCAGTGAGAAATCACTCTTTTACATTTATTTATTTGTATATTTGTTAATAAGGACACAAGAATTTTTATTCAATTCAATAGATTACCATATATGACCTTATATATTTATTGTGTTACTAAAAACATTCTTTATTTGATGAGTAAGAGTCCCTTCAAGGTAGCTGCTGGATCTTCTCGTTAGTTTTTTGTAATTTTTGGAGCACTTCTGTTTCTTTTTTTTTTTTAATTTTTTTCTGATGTAACATATTGTACTATATTAATTTTCTGTGTTCTGAGTTCAGGATATTTCCAGACATTCCTGTTTCTGTTAGTGGAAACAGTATTTGAAAACAAAGGTCTTTATGCTTCTATGTCTTTTTTAACATGTCAGTGGTTAGAAAAGAATACCAGTAAACAATGCCGGATCAGATATTCTGACAGCTATGTAGTACACATTGGAATACAGTTTGCTCATCAGTTTCAAAAATGAGGAGGCAGAGTATAATTAATAAAGAAAATTAACAAAAGCGTATAGTTGAGTTTTAGTTTAGAAAAGCCTCATTAAAGAAGGAAACGAAGCTTCATAGAACCTGTGGTTTTCTTGCTAGTGAATGATGTTATTTTTGTTACAAGAAACATCATCTTTTACAAATAAAAGAGTTATTTCAGTTAGGGCACCCAGACAATTCAAAAGTCAAACCTGTGACTCAGCTACTGAGTCCCAAGGAATGACATCATAAAATGGGAAGAAATTAGGAGGGTTAGCCACTGAAGGATGCAACTTGCAAATGAAAAATCTCAGTCTAGAAAAATTAGAAATAGTCAGTTAAGAGCTGGAGATGCAGCTCAGTGGTAGACTGTTTGCTTAGCATGCAATGCTGGGTTCAATTCCCAGTAGAGAGAGAGTCAATTAAAATGTACAAAACTCCATAAGTAACAAGTTACTTAACCAAACCCCAAAACAATGAATTGTGAGAACAGGTATGTAATTTGCTACGGGCTATGAGGAATGAGATTAGTCCTTGGTCTTTGACAATTATCTTTTATTTAATGCAGAGAAAACTTAATTATAACGCTTATTATATCAATAAAGATAATGATGTTAGTAATGTAATAATAGTATTAATAAAAATTACTAAACCATATTGCCTAAGATTGTGGGCTGTAAGACAGGGGTGGGTATTGTGGGCAAAGGGTTGGATGGTGGTGTCACTTATAAAGGCTCAGAATTTGTATTATAAGAAACATATTTTGAATTCTGATGCTAAATGAGAAGTAACATCTGGCAAAAGGGTAAAAATTCTTTGATACTGTCAAAATCTGAAGAGAAGCCATGCTGATTTAAGGAGAACAAAGACCCTGCACATCATGGTTAACTGACTCATCCAGCTCTTTCCTCTTAGCAAATGATGAAGAGAAAGCCACTGTTTTGTAGAACATGTGGAGGAAGGCAAAGTAGAAATCAATAGATAATACTTGCTGCCTAATGATTTTACTGTAAGCAATGAAAAATTGGCAGGGAAATACTTCATATAATTTGCTAGAAACTCAGAATAGGACTTGTCTAGGTGCACAAAAATGATTCCCAGCCTTGAGAACAGAATACAATTTGGACCAGAGTGCAGAGAACACAGTATCACTCTAGTGATGTTGACTGGAGGGCCTCAGTGACTAGAAGCCTTTCTGTTTGCAGTTATAGACTTCCCAAGGGGAAGCTTGGTCAAGTCTTCACACGCAAGTTGATTGGAGGCATATGCAGGGGTTGATTTATGGGGCTTTCCCTGTAAACTACAACTCATCAACAGAAAGTTTTTTAGGGTAGGTGAATTCCCATTGAGTACTAACTTTATTCAGGTGTTATTATTACATGAATTCCATGATGCATAAGCCTAGAGTTATGCTTTCTGCCTTGACAAGAATGATTTGATCTTGTTATGGCTCCATGTTTTCTGTGTAATGCAGATTACAGCACAGATACCTGTTTAATAATACGTGCTGCATGTCTTTGGCATCATACAGAAGTCTCATAGGTTTTACTTCCATGAACACACAGCTATCACTACATTTATACATCGATACCCCAGTCCTCATTGTGGTAATCTGTAGAGACAAAACCTTTGTGGGGCAGCTAGTGTATATGAGTTATGAGAGCAGGATTCAGGGTGAGATTAGTAGCTTTATAAGAAGGAACAGAAATCACTCTGATTAGGTTTACACCTGTAAACCAAGAGGAGTGCTCTTATCAGGAATTGACTTAGCAGAGAGCACAGACCTTGACTCTCTTGTTTCTAGAATCATGAGAAACAAGAGCTTTTGATCTAAGCCCTCCTAGTCTCTTGTTTTTTGTTGGAGCATCCCACTGGACTAATAATGTCCTATAAATGTTCATAGGAGGCAAACATACAATTTCAAGTGCTTTGTTGAGTTCTTGTAAGATATAGCAGCAAAAGGCCTTAGATGCACTTGAAGTTCTTGCTCTGGGTTACTTCTTGTTCTACCAGCAGAATCGTATGGGAAGTGAGAAAACCATTGTGTGGCAGTTGACTCTGAACAAAATACACCAGAGATATATTGGTTGAGTATGTTAGAAAATACAAGGGACTTTTTCTCTCATCTTTAGTTTTTCAACTCAGTTGGTCAAATTCAACTTCTCTTCTTTAATTTGACCTCTCTCTAGCTTCCATCTCATTTCTCTGAGATGCTCTGGGTTCCTTAGTTGGTTTAGCCTGTGGTTACACTTGAACATACCCTGAGTTTTCCTGCCTTTGCACGTTTCTCATTGACATTGTTCAAAGTATCAGAGAGACTCAAAAACACTATTGTTGTAAGTTGGTTAGAAAACAAACCCAGTGACCAATTGGTGCTTCTTCATTTCATCTAAGCTTGGAATTTCCAAAGCCAAAAGAAATAGATGACTGCCTCTTCCTTTTCTATTTGATGTGTTCCTCATTCACATTGCATTCCTAAAACATTTACTTTTCTCCTTTACTTTCCTCCTTTCTACTCAAGGAAACCAACTACCTTCATGAACCAGCTTCTGTTATATCTCTATTACAGATGCTCTGTAAAGGAAAATTTTAGACTGGGCACTAGTTGTGAGAAACTTGTCTGGAAATCAATAAGCTGAGTAGATTACAAATGCATGCCTTATTATAGATGAAATTTAGTTACATGTTTTAATGAATAAATGAAGCTGAAGACACAGAATATCCAGAAAACTCATAGACACACACTCACATCCACACACACCCACAAGCATGTAATGTATATGTATATGATTAAGCCTTGACGAAAAATTATAAGCATAAAATTAATCGTGATGTTTTTTTTCTAGAAAATGTATTATGAGTGCTTAAGAACAAGTAAATACTAACTCTTTTCTGTTGGAGGAACTTTTAGGTATTTCTTTAGCTTTCATCAGTAGATATAACCAGGATATCATAGTTAAACCTATGACGTAACCAAATCTGATTGGGGAAGTTACGGCTAACTTATGGCTTTTAAAATACTTTTTAGACAGGGTTTCTCCAGGTAGTCTGACTGGCCTGGAACACACAATATTGAACAGGCTAATCTCAAACTCAGAGGTCTGCCTGCCTCTGCTTTCCCAAGTTCTGGGGTTAAAGATATGTATCACTATGAAATGACCACATGGCTAACATTTTTCACTTAAGGAGCAATGCCTTTTTCTAGTGACGGGTACGTGTAACCTTCAGCAGAGCTCCTATTTTCCTGGAGATCAGAAGCCAAGAAATTCTAATTTCAATATGAAAAGAATGCTTGAGATTGACAGTGACTGCCAAACATCTTTTAATTGTAATTTATGTAATCATTTTTCATCTGTCTATCCGTCTATTCATACCTTGTTTCATTTCCACAAAGATATAGAGCAATGAAGTTCACACAATGAGGAAGTCATATACTTTTTAATGTTTAACTAAGATATTATTTAAAAATTCTACTGAGGTATTTATTTCATGCCATCTGAAGGGAGTGCTTGCAGAGCTAGTCTCCATCATTAAAACTTTTGGGCACAGAGCAATCCTCACGTAGAAGTGCTGGATATGTGGTACCACTCCTGTCCTATGGGTTTCTTCAGGTTTTCTGTTTTCATCCATGTTATCTGTGCTTCCTAGCTACAGATTCTCCTGGGAAGTCTGCTATACAAATTATGTAATCCTGGCCCATGGTTTCTACCCCACCTTTGATCATTTAGTTCCTGGATAAAAGACACACATACGTTTTGTATTTACAATGAGCCTTAAATATCATAAAAGCTCAGTAGAAACCTACCCTCTATACTATTAGAATCTAGTTTGCCATCAATAACCCTGAGTTATTACTTATTATGTTTCATCTGGGATACTCTTAACGTCAATTGACTAGTCCTCAGGGCCACATTTTTATGACTCCTAACTCCTCACAGCTTCTCTTTTCTCCTCCTGGACCTTATCCTCATGGTTCTGCCCTGATTCCAAGTCCTGAAAACCTAAACCCCACCTGTGTCTCTTCTGCTAAGCTATGGGCTGTTGGCATCTCTATTTACCAATCAGAAATGACGCGAGGAGGACAGGATCATAGGTCTGCAAGCAGATTCCAGATCTTGGGGACCCACACTTAGCATTACAATAGACAACACCACCAAACCTCAACAGAAGTCAGAATGCCAGAGGCTAATTTTTCTTTTCCCTTTTGGAGTGGAAAATTATTTCTTATGTATGAGTTTGGGGTGTTTCTAGATTGCTGCACATTGATGAGTGCTCTTAGAGTTATTCTATGTACAGATAAGGAGGTCCAGTGTTTGTTCAAAGGGCATGGTACCGTCCTCTGTCTGAGCAGATAGGTACTCTCTGGGAGACATAGTTGCTCCTCATACCACAACTCCTTCCTATCCAACTGATTTCTAGATGTCCTAAAAGACTGAAGAGACCTGCAGCTGAGGTGAAAGTGTTGAAGATGAGCAAACACTTGGCTTCAGTGAAGCAGGGGGTAGGAGTGAGCC
>JADRCD010237737.1:0-13547 GCA_019843815.1 Montemys delectorum | reverse complement strand
TCAGAGCAGAGCAGATTTACATAATCTACAGTTAGCGGAGAGCCTGGCCATAATGTGTGTGCAGCTGAGAATGAACGGGCCCAACCCATTTCACCGTGTAGGTGTGAGAGGGAAAAACAGGAGAAGGAAGGAGCACTTTTGCCCCCTTTCTCTGGGAAGAATCTTTCTTTTATTCCAATCTCCCTACAAGTACGAGAAATGTTACTGTCAGGAGTCTGCAAAATGAGTTCTAGCCCTAAGTAAATGCTGGTGAGCTCCAGCATTTCGGGTGGGTCAGTGTTCTAAGACTGAACGAATCTATCTGTCTCTCATAGATGATCATTTGTCCTCTCTCATACAATAGCACCAATGGCAGAGAATAATATGTTAATTTTTTCAAAGAACAAGGAGCTAACACAACTGTGATTGCAGCATTGTTTAGATATGGAAAATATAATAGGTTTTCATCCAGAGCACCTATGTGCACAAGCGAATACCGTGCCATTTACTTCTAGGAAGCAATTAGGATTTTCTTTTCTCAAAAAGGGTAAAAAGAACCTTTTGATATTAACACTTCTGTGTGGCTTCACACTAGGGAATTCCTGTGAACAAAGGAACTTAACAGTTCAGTGACTTCTTGGAATTCTCTTTATTCTCTGGTCCCTGTCAATCTCGATTTATAATCAAAGTATATTCTTTGGAGATCTCCAATGGCAGCTGGAAGTCAGGGTTGCAGTTGGTTATATTTATTCAGTATATTTTGTAAAAGGTTCTTGATGGGGAAAATTGAAATTGAAAAAAAAAAATCTCTGGAGAAACTATTATCAACTCAGAAAAGTATAAGCAATCATGAAGACTCTGAAGAATTCGCCATCACGTGGAGTGCTTCCTCACCATGGAAGTCCTGGGCAGGATTCCTTGTCTATATCTGCAGAGCCTGTCAGCACCCAAGGACTTGGTGGTCTGTGCCTCTAGTCACTTTAAAATAAAAGAATTGCCAGAATGCCTCTCTTGCTTGCTCTCGCTCTCTGCTCTTCTTCTTGTCTGTTCTCCCTCTCATTTCTCCTCCCGGAAAAGTAAAGCTAATTGATTTAACCAATCATCTTTAAATGTTGATATTTATTTGCAAAGTAATTATTTGACTTGAGGATTTCTAAGAACTTGAATCAACAGGGAATGAGGCCACACAAACTCATTGGGGTTGCCTTCGATGGTGCTTCATTACACCACTAAGGTAACTTTAAGACTGGGCACACGGTTCCCCTAGGTGAGCTGAGACTCCATTCAGATATCCACAATGGCATTTCCGTGAGGACTTTCAGCCCACGGAAATGCTTTGAACTAAGAGGGCATCCGATGTGGCCATTTATATGCAGATAATCATGGCTCTGGTTCAGGCAATGAAAGTGTCAGGAAGGTCAAACAAAGCACCATTATTTAAAGGTCACATTTATTAGAGAATATGTATGCTTTGTTAATAGGACAGAAAAATTTGATGCTTCATGCTGATTACCAGCCTATAAATACAAATTGCAAACTGCCCGGCTAACACTAGAAATTCAGTCACACATGCAAATTTACTAGAGAGATACTAAAATTGCATTTTACATGCAAATCATAGAATCTTAAAGATGGAGATAATTTAGACCAACTCTCTCCTTTGGCAGATGAAGAAATTGAGGCCTTGAGATACTGTGATCTATTCATAACAACACAGATGGTTTGTGCTCGGGCAGAACCAACAATTCAAGAGATTCTCTTACAAAGCAAAAATTATTAAGACTAATTAGAACCTTAAACCAAATTACAGCATGCAGATTAATATTGAAAATGTTTTAAATATGTCAAGACTGAAGAGTAACACCAGAGTCACTGCACAGAGTTGTTCAGGGCAGAGAAATACTCATGAGCATATGTGAGGCCGTGTGCACATGAGAGTGGAGCAGAGCAAGCTGAAAGGCTATTTATAGTATCCTTGACCATTTTATAAAAGTCCAATTTTGAAATCACTCTGTATTTCTTTCAGGTAATAACTACCATTCCTGATACTCATGGTTCCATATATACCAAGAATATATCCCAAATTAGGCTAATATTTGGCCATAATCAAGGAGAATAATAATCGAGTTAAATATACTATTGACTTTTTAAAAAATAATTCAAGTGGGTTTAATGAAAGTTGTGCTTGAGATTCCTCCACTCCAGTACCTTCTCAGTCGTTTCTTTATTATATTTGCCCTGCTCTTTTTCTACTTATCAAGACTTGGGTTTCCTTTCCAGGATGTTGTTGTTGTTGTTGTTGTTGTTGTCCACCTTGGTGGGGTAAATGGCCACATAGACAGTTGTGCCTTTTCTCCCTGCACCCATTCCATGAGATAACATATTTCTTCCAGTTGTAGACCACTTAGCAAATCTGCTGGCCTTTGTACTGTCCTTGGACAAGCTGAGCTTCATTATCATTTCAAATGGGCACAGATCAAACTCTATACTTTTGTCTCAGGAGGAGATATGATCTTCCCCTCAATGTGAAAAGGGGCATTAAAATGTGCTTCTCGAAGCAGGGCAATGGTGGCACATGCCTTTAATCTGAGCACTGGGAAGGCAGAGGAAGGAGGATCTCTGAGTTCAAAGCCAGCCTGATCTACAGAGTGAGTTCTAGAACAGCCAGGGCTACACAGAGAAACCCTGTCTCAAAAACTTAGGAAAAAAGAAGAAGAAGAAAAAGAAGGAGGAGGGGGAATAAGGATGAAGAAGGAGGAAGAGGAGGGGGAGAAAAAGAAGAGATGATGACGACAGACAGACAAATGCCATCTGTGGTTCTTGCTTCACTCAGAAGTCACAAAGGAAGTGGACTTTATTTGGCCACAGTAACCTACCAAATCCTCGCCAAATGTCTACTACTGACATTTTCCCCAATGGCTTTCCAATAGAGAAAAATCATGATTAAATGCTATTAGCTGTTTAAGGCTGGAATAATGCTCTGTGATTTACACACCTGACCTTATTTAATACAGTACAGTGAGATAGCTCAGAGGGTTGGGTAACTTGTTCCATTTAAACAAAGTTACAGGTAACTGGGGCCAAGCTAATCTAACTAGCATCAGTGGTCTACCCACTGCTCCAGTATATATAACCTTCAGTCACTAGGGGATCCCTTCATAACTAAACCCACAGGCAGTCTGCAGGAAGTAATGATTTTCTTTCTTAAAATATAATTAAATTTATTTGAAAGTGAAATCAATAGTGACTGATGAACATTCTGCTGAATTGCTTAAAAAAAAAAAAATAGCCAGTCAGATTTTTAAAAATTAACAAGAGCAACACTATCCAGATGTTAAGCAGTTGTGTGTGATAAAGAGGCTTGGGGGTTTGATGGCTTCTCAAAGCCTCAGCTTTTTTCACACAAGTACATAACCACTGAGAGGAAAAGAAACACCTCTCAGAAAGATGAGGTAGGACAAAGTCTTTGATTAGCTGTTCCCACTGGAGCCTGGTTTTACCACCGGGGGTGGAGGGTGGGGGGGAATATCTGCAATAGATTCTTAAGGGCACAACAGGGTGTGGAGCCCAGGTGCACTAAGGTAGAAGTCTAAGAAAAATGACCCCTGGGCTGAGACCTTGAATAATTTGAGTGATTCAGAAACCTTTGACACTTGAAACGTAGGCTGGACACCACAATTAGGCACTGCCTTGAAAAAAAAAACTATTTTGAAGCTTTGGTCCTGGGCTCTTAATATTTTCATACATATGAAAGAAGAAGGGATGTGCTCCTGGGAAGAAGATGATGCCATCTGGCAGCAGACTGATTCTAGGAGTATCTAATTCAGTAACTATCAAATAGCCAGAGCACAAGATGCATAAAGATAAACAGAAAGGACAAGTTATCTGGGAAAGTTATTAGAAATGGTCTATACAACAATAATATATGCTATGGTCATAGCAATACAAATTGAACTGAAGTTCTTAGGCAAGGAATTTAAAATCATGGAAGTAACAACCAAATAGAAATCTACAACTTAAAACTATAATAATCACAAATAATGGGAAATGAAAGTCATTACAGCACATGATGTATGAATACGCTATTTTGAACTCCATCATTTTACTCAATGAAAATACACTAATAAAAAGTTTTAAAAGTTTTAACCCAGATATGAGTAGACAAAGCTGTTCCCAGCAGACATGAGCTATTAAATGAAAATGTCACTCCCAGGGCTGGGCTATGAGTTATTGGTTAGAGAGCCATCAAAACAATACAGCATACTGCCACGGCTCTTGGTGGCCCACCAGAGCTAGAAGATAAGGCCTTACTGCTGAAGATACTATTCTTTGGCTGAAGGACATAGAGAAATCAAGTGGAAACTAACTAGGAAACTTCTTCCCTGCTGGCTAGCCTTTGTAGTACCAGAAGGGACCATGCAATGGCTGGGAGAAAAGGCATCAATGGCTTTTCTGAGCTTTGGACACTATTGACCAGGACTTATGCACTACTGATGCAAGACTTAGCGACTGTCTCATTTCTATGAAGAGGCATCATGACCAATGCATAAAAGAAAGCATTTAATTAGAGGTTTGCTTATAGTTTCATAGGGATCCATAGGGTCCATGATCATCATAGCAGACAGGCATGGCACTGGAATAGTACCTAGAGCTAATGTCCTGGTTCACAGGCAGAGAAAGAGAAAGCAGGACAAGACTTGGCATGGCCTTTTGAAACCTCAAAGCCCACCTCTAGCAACACACCTCTTTCAGCAAGGCCATACTTCGTAATCCTCCCTAAACACTCTACCAACTGGGAAATACATGAACTATGGAAACCACTCTCATTCAAACCAGCACTCGAGATAACCAGCTGCTTTCTGATAGGATTTGAGACCTGATTCACAGTAGGTGATTGATCCTGGTACTGTAAACCTGGCCAAAAGTGATGGCAGGAGAAGTCGAAAGCTCTAGCAGACACACTACTTCCATTTTTTGCTAAATGGACAAAACATGCCCATTAAACTGTGTTCTAAACATTTATGTTTATGGCTATTGGTTAGTATTAATGTCAGTTTTGGCCAGAGCCAAAGTTACTACAAAGAATCAAAACTAGTAAAAGTTCTGAGAACAAGTGTTTGCTGAGTGCTCAGCCACAAAGGGGTACCTACAGCATGTGCCTAAGACAAAGGCAAGGGATCAGCACAAGAAGGGTATACAAGAGCATGAAACTCCGCCCCTAGCTAAAGATAATTAATAGCTGCTTCAAGGGAGAGACCCAATTTTCTTTAAGGTAGAGCCCCTAGTAAGTCAACCATGTTCCAGTAGATGACCACACATCCAAGAGTATATGATCAGCACATACTCTTGGACAAATTGGACTTGATGGGATTTAAAACAAATATGAAGGCACAAAGTTGTATGGGTATATTCAAAAGGAGTTGGGGGAGGAAGTGATATAATCAAAATATATTGTGTGGAATATTTAAATAATTAACATTTTAAAATAAAAATAAAGTTAAAACAGAACTGAGCCTGTAATGCAAAGGCTTAGGAATTAGGAAGACTAACAAGGCGGTAAGATTTACTCTACAAAAAATCAAGACTAATTATATAGCTATGGGAATTAAGATGAGATAGCATCTACATGATTACATACAGACGAAGGAAGCAGAATGGAGGGTCTGGAAATAGATCGTCATGTTCACAGTCACTTCACTATTGGTATAGATGGAACTACCTGGCAGTGGGAAAGGACATAATAAGCTCTGGGACAACTGAGCATCCTTAAGATAAGAAGTAAAATTGGGCCTTTATTTTATTTCACTAAGGAAATGTTCCAAGTAGATCATAGGCCTGAGCATCAAAGTCCAAGTAGCAAAGCTTCTAGAAGATTAAAAAGAACTTGGACTCAGATGTAGAAGTAAGAAAGGATTACTTGCACAAAATATCAAAAACATTAACTGTAAAAACCAATGGTGTGCTCACTTGGACAGCACAGTACAGCTGGCCCTGGTGCAGGGAGGCTCAGGTGACCAGGCCAAGAGCATGAGCATGGGAAGAGCTGCCCTGTGGTGTGGTCTTGGAGGTGATGCTCTCCCCCTCTCCCCTGGCCACCTACAGTAGTCAGGAGAGCAAGCCCCAAAGTCATAAGAGTAGGAGAGCTGGCCCTGCACTTAGAAAGGCAGGCCCAGTACTCACCTTGACAGCACAATAGAGCTGGGCCTGATGGGAAAGGCTCAGGAGAGCCAGGCCTAAGGGTATGAAAGCAGGAGAGTTGGCAATGTCCCTTACCAGCTGTAATACTTGGGAAAATGGGCCCTGTGACTTGACTAGGCAGCAGAGTGGAACTGGCTCTGGTGGTGTGGGTGTTGAGTGAGCTGACCCAATGGCATTAGAGCAGGAGAGCTAACCCCACTCCCATCCCACAACAGCAGTATTGAGTGGGCTAGCCAGAGCAATGCTGAAGCGCTCAACCCGGTAGTACATTTGCAGGAGGCAGCAGGCTGACCAGCTCAGCTAACAACCAGGCCCAGAGGCTGGGCTTTAAGTTGGCCCACCCAAATCAACTGTGAACTGTTGGAGCATGTGAAAGGGCTGTTCCTGATGATCCAAAGCTGCAGGATCTCTATGACACAGGAAAGCAACAGGATAACTGAGAGGAGTTCCGGTGAGGATCTAATATTGATGGTATGGCAGAAGCCAGAGGCCTTGAACCAGATCAATGACTCATTGTAATGAACATTTGCAAGTGAAGATGTGTAGACAGACAGGTATACTGTGGGACACACTGTAACACACTACACCTTCCATGATGAGATAGATGTTCTCTATGCTTTGTTTATTTTTTATTTTTTGTTTGTTTTTTATTTTCTTTTGCACGAGGAGAGTTGTGGACAGAAAGTGGATACAAGAAGACGGGGAGATGAGTGGGACTAAAGTACATGACGTGAAACTCACAAACAGTCAATAAAATGCTGGGCAAAATGAACAATGGTGCATATATTTATTACATAAAAATTTGAAACTTTGCTGGGCGTGAGAGTACATGTGAGTTTCCCAGCAGGAAGTAAAGGCAGGAAAGGCTATGAGTCTTTGCTATGCCTGGGTCCTGTCTCAAAACATTTCAAAATATTAAAACTCAAAATTTTTCTTAATGAAAAGATACTTCCAAATGAAAAAAATGAGATCCAAATGTACCTGAAACATATATAGCCCAATCACTGGTGTCTGAAATATTTAATGATCAAGTATTAATGAAAAGATACTTCCAAATGAAAGAAAATGAGATACAAGTATACCTGAAACACATATAGTCCAATGGTTGGTGTCTGAAATATTTAATGATCAAGCAAGTACAAATTCATATAAATATATAGGAAAAGGATGGAGAAAAACTTGAATTCTGACAATTTCTTCTTTAAATATTTTTCCTCTCTGAAATGTTCAAACATTTAAACAGTATATATTGATCATGTCCTTACCTCCGCTGTTACCTCTCTCTAACTTCCCTTTAGGGAACCTCATATTATCTCCTTCCAACTCCCCTTTGTGGATTCCACCCCATTTTACTCCCAACTTCACATCTTCTTTTCTCATTATTACTAATAACTTGCCGAGTCCAATTTGTGCTGCCTACATGTGCATTTCATAAAGAAAAGTGATCTGTGTCACTGCCAAACAAGCTAAGGAACTCAATTAAAAATCAGGAAACTTTGTTAGGTCTTTGTGTGGTTTAGGTATCAGAGTAATTATGGCTTCATAGAACAAATTGGGTAGAGTACCTTCTGTTTCTATTTTGTGGAATAGTTTGAGGAGTATTGGTATTAGGTCTTCTTTGAAGGTCTGATAAAACTCTGCTCTAAACCCATCTAGTCCTGGGCTTTTTTTGGTTGGGAGACTATTAATGACTGTCTCTATTTTGTTAGTGGATATGGGACTGTTAATATCATTTATTTCATCTTAATTTAACTTAGGTACCTGGTATCTGTCTACAAAATTGTCCATTTCATGTAGGCTTTCCAGTTTTGTTGAGTATAGGTTTTTGTAGTAGGATCTCATGATTTCTTGATTTTCTCAGTTTCTGTTGTTATGTTTCCCTTTTCATTTCTGATCTTGTTAATTAGGACACTGTCTCTGTTCCCTCTAGTTACTCTAGTTAAGTAAATAGTTAAGGGTTCATCTATTTTATTGATTTTCTCAAAGAACGAGTTCCTGGTTTGGTTGATTCTTTGTATAGTTCTTTCTGTTTCTACTTGGTTGATTTCAGTCCTGAGTTTGATTATTTCCTGCCTTCTACTCCTCTTATACATACTTGCTTTTTCTTTTTTTCTTTTTTTTTTTTTTTGGTTTTTCGAGACAGGGTTTCTCTGTGTATTGTCCTGGAACTCACTCTGTAGACCAGGCTGGCCTTGAACTCAGAAATCTGCCTGCCTCTGCCTCCCAAGTGCTGGGATTAAAGGCGTGTGCCACCACCGCCCGGCTTCATACTTGCTTCTTTTTGTTCTAGAGCTTTCAGTTGTACTGTCAAACTGCTAGTGTATGCTCTCTCCAGTTTCTTTTTGGAGGCACTCAAAGCTATGAGTTTTCCTCTTAGGACTGCTTTCGTAGTGTCCCATAAGATTGGGTTATGTTGTGGCTTCGTTTTCATTAAACTCTAAAAAGTCTTTAATTTCTTTCTTTATTTCTTCTTTGACCAAGTTATCATTGAGTAGAGCGTTGTTCAGCTTTCACGTGTATGTGGGCTTTCTATAGTTTATGCTGTTATTGAGGAGCAGTCTTAGTCCGTGATGATCTGATAGGATGCATGAAATTATTTCAATCGTCCTGTATTTGTTGAGGCCTGTTTTGTAACCGATTATATGGTCAATTTTGGAGAAGGTGCCATGAGGTGCTGAGGTGTATTCTTTTGTTTCAGGATGAAATGTTCTATAACTATCTGTTAAATCCATTTGTTTCTTAACTTTGTTAGTTTCACTGTGTCTGTTTAGTTTCTATTTCCGTGATCTGATGAGAGTGGGGTGTTGAAGTCTCCCACTATTATTGTGTGTGGTGCAATGTGTGCTTTGAGGTGTCTTTTATGAATATGGATGACCTTGCATTTGGAGCATAGATGTTCAGAGTTCATCTTGAATTGAGAAGTTCATCTTGGTAGATTTTACATTTGATGAATATGAAGTATCCCTCCTTATCTTTTTTGATTACTTTAGGTTGAAAGTCAATTTTATTCAATATTAGAATCAGTACTCCAGCTTTTTTCTTGGGACCATTTGCTTGGAAAAATTGTTTTCCAGTCTTTCACTCTGAGATAATGTCTGTCTTTGTAACTGAGGTGGGTTTTCCTATGTGCAGCAAAATGTTGGGTCCTGTTTATGTACCCAGTCTGACAGTCTATGTCTTTTATTAGGGAATTGAGTCCATTCATATTAATAGACATTAAGGAAAAGTAATTGTTGCTTCCTGTTATTTTTGTTGTTAGAGTTAGAATTCTGTTCCTATGGCTATCTTCTTTTAGTTTTGTTGAATGATCACTTTCTTGCTTTTTCTAGGGTGTAGTTTCCCTCCTTGTGTTGGAGTTTTCCATTTATTATCCTTTGAAGGGCTGGGTTTGCAGAAAGATATTGTGTAAGTTTGGTTTTGTCATGGAATACCTTGGTTTCTCCATCTATGGTAATAGAGAGTTTTACTGTATATAGTAGCCTGGGTTTGCCTTTGTGTTCTCTAGCAAGTGCTGGCTGACAGGAGCCTGATTTAGCTGTCTCCTGAGAGGCTCTGCCAGTGCCTCACTAATACAGAAGTAGAGGCTCACAGCCATCCATTAGACTGAGTACAGGGTTCCCCAATGAAGGAGCTAGAGAAAGGACCCAAGGAGCTGAAGGGTTTGCAGCCCTTTAGGACGAACAACAATATCAACTAACTAGTAGCCTCAGAGTTCCCAGGGACTAAACCATCAACCAAGGAGTACACATGGTGAGACTCATGGCTCTAGCAGCATGTATATAGCAGAGGATGGCCTAGTCAGTCATCAATGGGAGGAGAAACCCTTGGTCCTGTGAAGTTTCTATGCCCCAGTGTAGGGGAATGCCAGGGCCAGGGTGAGGGAGAGGGTGGGTTGATGAGCAGGGAGAGGGGGGGGCGGGAACAGGTTTTTGTTTTGTTTTTTTTCCAGAGTGGATACTAGGAAAGGAGATATCATTTGAAATGTAAATAAAGAAATATCTAATGAAAAATAAAAATAAAAAAATAAAAAGAAAATCAGGGAACTTCACGACAAAACTATAATAAATGCTACAACATATCCATAAAACTAGTTAAAAAGCAAAGATCAAACATTCAAGGGTGAGAAACAAGAATTTTTATGTATCTGTGCTATAAATATAGACTGGCTCAGACTCTAGATGAAAGAGTGGCTAGTACCATTCACATAGTACACATCCCCTATGAGCCAGAAATCCCATTCATAGACATAGATACTATACAAAGATGTGTCCTGGGAGCATGAAGAAGAGCTGATACCAGGTTCCTTTAGTACAATTAACCCAAACATCTGTCCACAGCAAAAGGTTTCCGATCCAACCTAGACTACAGAGAGAGAAAGACTATATCTCAAAAGACAAACAAAAATATCAGCAAAATGAGCCAATATATTATGTATATGGCAGTTACACAAAACAAAATATTAAAGGAAAGATGTCCTGAACAACACTTTAATATTCTATTTGATTCTGTTCACAAAAGTTTAAACATGGATAAGATGAAAATCACACTGTTTGGAGACTCACACAGTGGTAAACCCAAGGAAATATTTGTAACAAAAGTTTGATTCTAATGAGGGCTATAAGAAAGGTTGAGCTCTTTCAGTAGGTAAGGAAAAAGGAGAAAATGTGTTGGGGGACAGGCCAGTGATGATATTTGAGTGAGAGATATGAAGAAGGACTTGGGGTAAAGCCCAGAGGAGATGGAGTAGAGAAATGGTAGAACGCTGAGAAGATGGCCCCCATAAACTAGTAGTCTAGAAGTTTGGAATCCTCTATTACACATAGACTTCCTGTGTTGATCATCAGACTAGGTTATGTCAAGTCTCTTAATGGTCAGCCTGGCTTATCCTTTTTGCAATTAGTCTACTCTAAACCAACAGCCAGAAGGATCTGCCAGTTAAGCTCAGCCCAACTGGCCTAAACACTGTTCTTTTTTTTTTTTTTTTCTGGGGGCTGGGGGGCTTTTCAAGACAGGCTTTCTCTATGTAGCTCTGGCTGTCCTAGAAGTCGCTCTGTAGACCAGGCTGGCCTCAAACTCAGAAATCCACGTGCCTCTGCCTCCCAAGTGCTGGGATTAAAGGCGTGGGCCACCACTGCCTGGCTCTAAACACTGTTCTTAAACACCACGGGCAAGACTCCCGTGTTCACACTCCTTTTGTGTAGGCAGAATTTCTACTAGATGTTTCCTTCATAGCTTTATAAATATGTTGCTGTTTGTCACCTTCTCCAAAAGGGTTTCCAGTCTGTAAACTACAAAACGTCTTCCCTTGCCAAGTTTTGTGTACTTTGCTTATTACTCATTCCTCCCTTGCTCTTAGTGCTTATTTTATGCAGCTCTTACTCGTTCCTCTTGTATGTCACTCAAACTTCCAGGAGATAAGATGCACAAGGTTTGGGACTTTGGATTCTTTCCTGTGTACTTAGTGGAATGCTAGCATAAAATCTGCACTAGCTTAAATAGTCACTGAATGAAGAAATTCACCCACCCTTCCCTTTCCTTCATCCATGCAGTAGGGACAGCAGAAACCTGGCATCTCCAGCTTTTGCTCCTTCCTCACATGGTCCTGCACATTTAATTTCCTCAGTGCCCTCTGCTCCTTCCTCTCTGAATCATCACCGTAGTTCAGGCAGCCAGCATCTCTCATCTTAACTTACAGCAGTGGGTACTTGGCAGCCCTTACATCTTTTCTCATAAAATTTATCTCTGTTCTCACCAATTCCAGTTATCAGTTACCTTAAAGTATGTGCCTTCTCTACCAAAAGCTTACAACGGCTCCCCACCCATGCACATACACTAGAATGCTATTACTTTAACATTATTCACATGGCCCTGCAAGAACTAGCACCTGTTTAGCTTGTCTCTTCTTGCTCTTCAACCTATAAATTAAAAAGAAGAAACACCGAACTCTTTTTATACCCTGATATACAATTTATAAAAGATTGACTATTAGTTCCCAGGCCCTAGAATGTTCTCCATGCCTACTTCACAAATCTGACACCATTCTTTGGGCTTGTCGCTTGATAGTTGCTTCCTCGGTGCTGACCATGTCACCCCACCCCTCCTATAGACTCCTCTGCTTCTCCTAGAATTTTTATCAGCTCTCTCCCACAGGATTTGCCACACTCCAAGCTGACTGTGTCAATGTCCTTTGTCTCTTCTACAGGAAGCTGAGATCCCTAAGGATGTTGTAGTCCTCTCTTAATGCCTTGTACCTATAACAGTGCCTAACACAAAGGGGTAGGGGGTGTACAAAAGCTTGTTGTTGAATGAGGAAATTAATGACTTCCATTGTTATTGTGAAAGAAACATAATTTTGTAAAAAAAGAATCAGAAAATATATTAGTAATAAGCAACTTAGCTACTTTCAAATATTCTGGCATTCAATGTGCACCTTTTACAAATCCCATTCTTGTGAAAGTAAAGAACTAGGCAGAGAGCCTGGAAGAATCATCTTAACTGTCTCATGCAGTTCTTTCATGCTCAGAAACTTGATTCTCTTTATTACAAATGCCTCCGGCACTGACAGATCATTTTCTCAGGGTTTTGTTGCCATTGTTGTTTAACTTTACTCCTTTCCTAGTCTGCCTTTCTCATATATAGAAGGAGAATCTGCATTAAGCCACTATAGCCAAATGGTTATAATGAGACAATGTAGGCAAGAGACTCAAATGGTTGTTTTAGATGGTTTCAACGTGCGGGTTTTTTCACATAGGCCATAAGGAAAATGATCTAACTGAAATATTTTTGGCCAGAATGAACCTGATATCCAACACCAAGAGGACATTGCTAAGGCTGCTGGATGTTCCACTACATGGGATGTACTTGAGCATTATTGAAATAGAAACAGCTCTTTGCCCCATCTACTGCGAGAATGAAGACCATTCTCAGCAATCAGACTGTCGACATCCCAGAAAATGTCGACATCACTCTGAAGGGGCGCACCGTCATTGTGAAGGGCCCCAGGGGAACTCTGCGGAGGGACTTCAATCACATCAATGTAGAGCTGAGTCTTCTTGGAAAGAAAAAGAAAAGGCTCCGGGTTGACAAATGGTGGGTGTCTTAGTTAGGGTTCTTCTAGAGTCACAGAACTTAGTCTCTATGTAGTAAAGGGATTTATTGATGACTTACAGTTTGTAGTCCAACTCCCAACAATCAACTCCCAACAACAGTCACGGCAGCAGCTGTGAATGGAAGTCCAAGGATCCAGCAATTGCTCAGTCCCACAAGGCAAGCAGGCGAAGCAGAGAGAGCGTTCCTTCTTCCAATGTCCTTATATACGTCTCCAGCAAAAAGTGTGGCCCGGGTTAAAGGTGTGTGCCACCACACCTTTA
>JADRCD010237736.1:25448-37494 GCA_019843815.1 Montemys delectorum | reverse complement strand
TGAAGATAGATCTCCCTTGGTTATGGTGTACAGTCCTTCAAATAGGCAGTTAAATTCAGTTTGCTAGTATTTGGTGAGGAATTTTACAACATAGTTCCTAAAGGATATTGGTCTGTAGTTTTCCTTCCTTGCAGTGATTTATCAGAGTTTCAATCAGGGGAACGCTAGCCCCATAGTGTGATCTAGGAAATGTTTCCTCCTCTTCAAGTTTTTGGAAATTTTTGAGCAGAATTGTTGTCATTTCCTCATTAAATATTTGGCAGAACTCAGTAATGAAGGCACTTGGCCCAGGACTTTTGTAAAAAAGTTTTTGATTACTGATTATGCAACTAATAACAGATCATCAAAATATATTGGCACCGAACCTCAGAGCACTGAAAGGAGAGCGAGTCCTCCAACAGCTGAAGGCTTCAGTACCACATTCTCAGCAATGGCCGTAACAACCAGACAATATAAGTATGGGTTTTTAATAATATACGGGCTGTATGCCTTTGAGACTTCTCCTTAGTGGATTTGATATTCAAGAACTGGTCCCTTTTGTTTTGGCTACTGGGTGTGTCAGCTTATAGCTGGTACCTATGAAACACTATAATTTCTATAGTATCCATAGTAAAATTTCTAGTTTAATTTCTGATTTTAGTAATTTGAATCTTTTCTCTCTTTTAGGCCATCTAGCTAAATAAAGGCTTCCTCAATCATCAATCTCTTCAAAGAGATTTCTCTTGGTCTCACTGATTGGCCATTGTCTCTCAGTCTTCCTCTTCACTCACCTCTGCTCTAGTCTTTGCTCTTTTCTCTCTGTGGATAGATTTTAGAACTGGGTTGCCCTCTTTCCCCTAGCTCCTTAAATCGGAAAGTTGGGTTGTTGATTTGAGATTTCCTTTGGGGATTTGTTTGGTTTTGTTGTCTGTTTTGTTTTTTAACCTAAACATTTGTAGCTGTAAATTTCCCTTCAGTTTGCTTTGAATGCAGGATAGATACATTATATATATGTATATACTTGCTTGCATTTTTTTTCATTTGCATCCAGCTTTAAATGCTTTTACTTTTCTCCTGATCCTTCTCTGACCCGATGGTTGTTTAGAAATGTGGCGTTTAATTTCCATAAATTCCGGACTTTTCCAGTTTTACTGCGGCTACTGATCTCCAACTTTGTCTTCCGTTGCTATCTGGCCTTCCAAATTCACTGAGACTGAATCTGCAGAATAGCCTATGGTCAGTCCTGAGAGCACTATGTGGACCAGAGGAGGCCACGCCTCTGTCCCCTGGCGTGTGCTCTTCAGGGGGCTCCGGGCTCCAGTCGGCTCCCTGTAACTCCTGCTCTTCCCTGATGGCTCCTGTTGTACTCACTGCTGAGAATGAGGTAGTTAAGTAGCCAACTACAGTTGGAAACCTCTCTGAGTTTCTTTCTACCCTGTTGTGCTTTGCTTCATATATTTTTAATGGCCTGGTGCATAAATATTTACAGTTGACATCTCTAAATTTATGTAACCATTTATTAGTATAAGATGCTCATCTTTATCTTTTGTTAATGTTATGAATTAAAGTCTGCGTTGTCTGCCTTTACTACGGCTCACCCCCCTGCTCTCTTTTGTTTAGGGTTAAAATTCTCTTTCCATCCTTTCATGTTCAATTCTCATATCAAGGCTCTAAAATCAGTCTCTTATAGACAGTGTCTTTTCCCTCATGTATTCATGCTGCCAATCTCCATCTTTTAATTAAAGAGCTTCATACATTTCCATTTCAATCAATTATTAAAAAGGAAAGTCTTCCATTGTCATCTTGCCATTTGTTGTTTATATGTTTTATAATTTTTTGGCTTTTTTTCTTTCTTTTCTTTTTTTTTTCTGGTTGTTTTCCCTCTTGTTTTCTTTTGTGTCTGGTTGATTGGTTGATTTTTTTTGTTGTTGTTGTAAGAACACATTTTTACACTTTCTCAGTTATATCCAATAGCTACTTGTTGTGGCTCACAATGTGAGTTCCACTTAACCATACACTTCATCCTGAAGCCACAGCAACCTACTGTAGATTAATAGATGCTTCACTTCAGTCCTCTCTGGGGGCCCTGCTCCTGGCTGCTGACATCACTGCCACAGCTCTACTTACTCTATAGAGATGAAGCACCTGTGGTTCTTTTAAGGGCATTAGCCTTTTAGATTACAAAGAAGACAGTGTGTAAAATGCTGACGAGCTTTAGAGGACATACCATCATCACTTTTTGTTTGTTTTGTTTTTTGGTTTTTGTTTTTTTGGTTTTTTTTGTTTTTTTCCAGAGCTGAGGACCAAACCTGGGGCCTTGTGCTTGCTAGGCAAGCGCTCTACCACTAAGCTAAATTCCCCAACGCCCATCATCACTTTTATAAAGCTACCTTCCCCTAGAGAGAGACAGTCTGACAGTTTTTTGTCTGTGTGCTTGCTTGCATTTTAAGTTACATTTGTCTGTTTGTGATTGAGAATTACTTGTGAGAGTCAGGTGTCTTCTTCTACCACATGGGTCCTGGGGAGCAAGCTTAAGTGGTTAGGTTTGGGAGCAAATGGCTTTGACCACTGAGCCATCTTGCTGGTCCAGTTTTCTTTCTTTCTTTCTTTCTTTCTTTCTTTCTTTCTTTCTTTCTTTCTTTCTCTCTCTCTCTCTCTTTCTTTCTCTCTCTCCCTATTTCTTTCTTTCTCCCTTTCTTTCTTTCTTTTTCTTTTTTCTTTTCTTTTCTTTTTTTTTTCTTTTTTTTTTTTTTTTGCTATTAATAAGACAGAATCTCAGGTAGCAAAGTGGACCTCAAACTTACTAGGTAGCCAAGGCTGGCTTCAAATTCCTGATATTCCTGCCTCCACCTCTCAAATGCTCAGATTGGTTGTGTGACACCACACTCAGGCCTAGTCTGATTAATTTTAAATACATTCATTTCTTCTTTTTAAAAAAAAAAGAAAGAAAAAAAAAAAAAAACCAAGCCGGGCGGTGGTGGCTCATGCCTTTAATCCCAGCACTTGGGAGGCTGAGGCAGGTGGATTTCTGAGTCAAGGCCAGCCTGGTCTACAGAGTGAGTTCCAGGACAGCCAGGACTATACGAAGAAATCCTGTCTCAATAAATAAATAAATAAATAAATAAATAAATAAATAAATAAATAAAAAGTATTGTATTGATTCTTAGTGATTTTCACATCATGCACTCCAGAACTGCTCATTTCTTCATTCTTTCACATCCACCCTTGGCCTTGCAACCTCCCCCACCAACCCCCAAATAAAAATATACATACAACAACAACAACAACAACAACAAAAAGAGCAAAGCATAGAAAATATTTCATTGTAGAAGCTGTAGTATGTCACAGTGTATCCCGCAATAAATCCTCTGTCCATATATCTAACCTTGAAAATGTTCATGGCAGAGAATCATTGGTCCCGTTTGAGGTCTCTGGCTTCTGTGCCACCATCAGTATTGGATCCTCACTGGGACTCCTCCCGGTTATCCGTTGTTGCTCTGTGTCATGGAGGTCCTGCAGCTTTGGATCAGCAAGACTGGCCCTTTCAGACATCTCAGTTGTTTGCAGATGATATAGATTTTCAGGGTAGGCCAATTCAGAGCCCTGGGCCTGGGCCTAAGTGGTAACTGAGCTGGTTAGCCTGGAGGCTCGCCCTTATCTGCACAACCAGGGCATGTGCTCCAGTACAGCTTTGGCTGCCTAGGCCACCCAATGTCACCATCAGCAGGAGGCAGAGTCAGCTCTCCTGTTCTCATACCCTCAAGCAGGCTCATCCACAACAATGCCTCCAGAGCCAGTTCCACAGTGCTGCCCAGTCAGGGTGCAGGACCTACTCTCCCAAGTACTACAGCATGTGAGGAGCTGGGTCAGCTCTCCTGCTCTCAAGCTCTTGGGATGGTTCACCCATGCCTTTGCTATCCGCACTGGTTCCACTGTGCTGCCCAGGGAAGGTGCAGGGTCTGCTCTCCTGAGTGCTATAGCCAGGGATGGTCAGCGCCAGCTCACCAGCTCTTATGATGCCAGGGCCAATTCTCCTGACTGCCACAGGTAGTGAGCAGCAGGGAGAGCGGAGAAGGCATCACTTACATTCATCTCTTAAATCATTGGTTTTGCTAGGTCAATTTTTTATCATCTATTCCTCTGAATTATTTCAATTTTGGACTTACTCAGACTGTGTTCCAGTTTGCTGGTGATCTCTTCCACCTACTTACATATTCCTTTGACTCTTCTCACTAAAATTTTTTTCATCTTAGCTACTGACTTTTAAGCTCCAGAACTTCTTTTTTGGATCCTTTTATAGATTTTTCTAGATTTTCTTTTGTAAGTGTCAATCTTTACCAGGCGTGAACAGTCACTTTCTAATTTTCCCCATGTGTGCGCATGTTCTTAACTTCTGTATTACTAGGACCACAGTATCCTCAGAAATAGATTAAGGGAGGATAGATTTATTTCCTCACAATTTCAGTTCATCATTGAAAGGAAGGCACCTCAGAAGCTCTTCAGATCACGGCAGAGCAGGCATTATGAACTGCAAATAGCCTTTCAAAGCCCACCCTGGGCAGCATGCTAGGTAGACCAGTTCTACCAAATGTTCCATAGACAGCACCACATGCTGAGGAACAAATGTTTAGAACACAAGCTTCAAACAGCTGCTTTTGGATGTGGTAGAACATTTCTCAACCTAGGGGTTATGACCCATTTAAAGGTCGAATAATCCTTTCACAGGGATCACCCAAGACCATCAGAAATCAGAGATTTACATTTACACTGTAGCAAAATTTCAGTTATGAAGTAACAACAAAAATAATTTTATGGTTGGGGGTCACCACAACATGAGGAACTGTATGAAAAGTCTGCCATCTCTAGGAAGGTTAAGAACAACTGGCAGAGGGTTTAATGTCTGCCATCTAAATGGGATGAAAGAAAAGTACAAGGCAGACAAGAGGGCTGCATTTCCTTTCCATTCACTGAAAGTCATCTCAGCATAAACTACTTTTGTCAGCATAAGCTAAAGTGGCTTGCAATAGAAGGAATTGTTATAGAGGAACTCAACAGCCATGCCCGCCATCTCTATGTCTGTACTTCTGTGACCAGAAGCAATTATCAACACATGGGGTCCCTGACATTTGGAGGATAGGCTTTCCTTTGTCCATTTTAGCATTCACAAATTGTATAAACTGTCCCAGAAAATCATGCAAACTTTACCTACCTTGCCATCGTGCTGATTATAGACTGTGATAGATGCTACAAATGGCAAACGCTGGAGTTCACTTCACTTTGTCACCCTGCCTTGCCAGTAGAAGTTGCCAGCCTTCAATAGACTCCAGAGTTCCAAAATAGCCACAGCACAGACTTGGCAGGGCAGGCAGACCCCTTAGGCTGAGTGTCAGCCTTGATACTGTCCTAGAAGTCAGGGGATGAGTTCATGCCCCCACATCGCCTAGCTAGGGATTCTGAAGGTTGAGGATGAAATCAAGGCACTGTCCAGCCTCAAAACGAACAATGGCTTGATAACACATTATTACTCTCATTGGATTTTCCTCTAATCCAATGTACTGGTACAGAGGACTCAGGAAACAAACCACAAGCACTCAGCTCTGTTATTCTTTCCAAGGGGGGGGGGATGTTTTATTAACATAATTATGACAAAAACAGAAAAGCGGAGCAGAGGAAACTAAGTGTTTGATGCATGGGCTCTAGAATTAGAAATTAAATTGCTCAAGCCCTGTGTACCTACCATTATCCATGTCTAAAAGAAATTCTGACCTTGGTGACAAAATGGCTGGAAAACATTTAAATTTCTTATTCATAAAGCCACATGATGCCCTGTTTATGCCCCAGTCCTCCTAGGGAAACAGATGGAGGTCACTCTTGTTCCTTGATCCCTTTAAATAATCAAACAAGGACAAATCCTGCCTTGGATCATTGTCCACAGGCTCCAAATTCCTGTTTTGAACCACTTCTCTAAACTCTTTCCCTTTCTTTGCACCCTTTCTCTGTCACCAGATGCTGCTTGCTCCAAGTATTCATGATAATTACGGAAGTGCGATCTCTCCTCATGGTTCTCATGACTCTCATATGAGTATGTGGCTCCTTTATCCGGTATTAGTTACATAAAGCCACTTAGCATCCCAAGGAGGAAGCCATGCTTGTAAACAAACAATCTGAGTGCTAATATGATCAAGGAGAAACAATGTAAGCAGGGCAGAGTATCAGGACTCTGTGGACTCATAGCTGCTTCTCCTGTGGTGCTAGGGCTTCACGTAGGCTAGGCAAGTACTCTGTCACTAAGTGTCCCCCTTAGCCTTGTTTAGTCTAGTAGCTTCTTGAAATTGGAAAGCTCAGTCAATTTATTTCATCTTTATGTATCTGAGTGTTTTGCCTGCATATATGCTAGCATAGTATATATGCCATATATATGTTGTGATATATTATATATTATTGTGTGTGTGTGTGTGTGTGTGTGTGTGTGTGGTGCCAGGAGAGGTCAGAAAAGGGCATCAGAGCCCTTAGAACTGGAGTTGCAGTACCCACCATATGGGTACTGGCAATGAAACCCAGCTCCTTTGTGCATGCTCTTAACTGCTGATTTATCTCTCCAGACCACTTTTTAATTCATTAAAAAAAAAAAAAACACTACATGAAGTAATCATCTAGTGTTAGGTTCCATATTGCTTTAAATGATTTCCTAAGGTAATTTGGCCACTAATGAAACAAAAGCCAAAAGATTGAGTTCACTCTTAACCTACAAACTGTGTTAAAGATCTAAGTCAGGCCAATCTATACACAGGTACAGATAGATGTGTACACATGTGTACATGAGGTACACATCTGTAATCCCAGCAAGTGAGAGGCAGAGGTAAGAGGATTGCAAGCTTGGGACTAGCCTGGGCTCCACAGTGAGGCTTTGTGCCACAGCAAACAAAACACATCCTAGAAACATCAGAAGGTCAAGTCTCATCTCTTTAGTGATTGACAGCAAGGGGGTGGGAGCAATAGGAAAACATCTCCACACCAAACGCATGGACTACAGGGGAGACGATGAGAACAAGCATTGACTGAATGCTTGGTGTGTGGCAGAACACTCCCAATCATTTCCTATGTGCTGCTCTCTTATATCATAGGGTTGAAATACTATGAGACATTCGTCATTGGGACCTGTTTATAAAAGAGGAAATGGAGAGGATAAATAGTTTGTCCAAAGTCATGTGTCCAGGAAGTCATAGGGCTGGGTGCTTAGAGGTCAAATTCCTAAGTTTATCTTTCTGCCAGAAGACCCACATCTCCACTCCCACCCTCCAATACATGGGTGCACGTGTAAAGTTAGTTTTTACTTATATTAGAACTTGCTATGTATTGAGCAGTAGCTCAATGTCAACATTGATTGGCTTTATTACTTTATTTCTTTGGTGGAATACAGAGTTCATGTTAGGATTCTATTAAAAAAAAAAAAAAAGTAAAGTAGGAGAGAAAGCATGCACTCTTTGTTCCTCACAGATGAATCCTGTCCTTGTGGTTTCTGTGCCATGGGTGGTTCATGGAGTGAATGGAGTTAAACAGTGTGTCAGTTCAGATTAGTCCTTGAGCTGAGTCAAAATGAATACTAAAATACTTCTAAGTTCTTGTTATTCATGAAAATAACTGATGAGCAGTGGTGATACACACCTTTATTCTCAGCACTTGGGAGGCAAAGGCAGGTAGATCTCTGTGAGTTCGAGGTCAGCCTGGCCTACAGAGCAAGTTCCAGGCCAGCAAGGGTTACATAGAGAAACTCTGTCTCAAAAAAGCCAAAGGAAAAAGGAGGAAGAGGAGGAGGAGGAGGAGAAGGAGGAGGAGGAGGAGGAGGAGGAGGAGGAGGAGGAGGAGGAGGAGGAGGAGGAGGAGGACGAGGAGGAGGAGGACGAGGAGGACGAGGAGGAAGAAGGAGGAGGAGAAGGAGAAGAAGATCACTAATCACACTAGCGACATTATAGCAAGGTTATAAAATCTTTTAGAAGAGAGCCATGTTAAAGGTGAGGATTAGGCGTGCTTCATGCTCCCAAGGAAGGCCTGTAGAAATGGTGTGATATGAGAAAATACTGCAAATGTCTGAGCCATATCCCTTTGTTAGTCAAATATCTACCCAGTATCTCCAACAATAGTCTAACAAATTCTCAGCTGCCATCCTCTGCCCAGTCAGAGTGCACACCTGTGCTGAGTTTGCTCGTGGATTGCTTCCAAATCCAAATGCCTAATTCATCCTGAGTTTGTGCAGGTCACAATGGGCAACACAGAAGGTGTCTTGATTCTGAATGTACCTGAGCTAGAATCAGCAGGACTCGACGAATTACATATAGAGTGTGTGTTAAAAAGAAAAAAAAATCACTCTATGGGTGGGAGAATCTCTCAGCGAGTAAAGGCACTTCCTATCAGGCCAATGACCTCAGTTTAATCTCTGGGACCCACCTGGTGGAGGGAAGCAACTCCCCTAAGTTGTCCTCGGACTTTCATATGTCTGTGTACACCTATCACCACCGTGTGTGCATGTGTATATGTATGTGTACACATATGTACACAGTAAATAAATATTACAGTTTCTTTGATAAAGATAGTTTTAAGGAGTTAGGGGTTTAGTTCAGTGATAGGGTGCTTGCCTAGCAGGCACAAGGACCAGAGTTCCATCTATCCAACACTTGAAAGAAAGCAAGATTAACTTTAAGGGTTTTCACTAAATTGTGCAGGTGTCCTTTCTCCTCTACAAGCTGGTCTGTTTAAAGGTGTAGAGGAATTTGAATCAAGCAACATGGCTGCTCTGGCAGGGGGGTCACATCCAAAGATACAATCCAGCTGGAATGCAGACATGCCACACACTTTGGCTAGCGTATAGACCCACCTTCAGTATACATCTTTGATCCCAGATAGTGGCATCTAATTGAGGGGCAGACAAAGTGACAAATCAGAGAAAGATTTGACAGAATGAATCAGAGATAGAATATGCCCAACTCTCCTAAGAGCAGACAGGATAGAGAAGCCACTTAAGAACAGTGAGGAAGAAAGTCAATTGAGTTCAATCAGTCGTGTTCAGTTCAGTGCAGTGGAGTTTATATTGAATGCAGTTGAGCTCAGTTCAGGGCAGAACAGTTGAGTCGGAGCAGTTCAGTTTGTAGAGTCCAAAGGCAGTCTTTCCAAGCAGAACAATTCCATCAGAAGTCAAGAGAAGCCAATTTGAATCAATCATCTTGGAGAGGAGTTTGAGCCAGAACAGCTGAGATAGGCCAGACAGCTAGAATACAGAAAGAGCTAGAAAGAGTGAGTTTATTCAGCAGTAAGTCTCCAAGGCTGAAACATTCTAGGCCTAGGTTAGCAGATGGGGCTGGAAGCTAAAGCCTTCAAAGTCTAGGCTTGCAGAAAATTGGATTATGTGTAGGCTAGAAGCTTCCAGACCTAGGCCTAGGGATAGTTAGATAGAAACACTCTGGGCTTAGCCCAAGCCATGCATCGGTAAATCTTGGGTATGTCTCTTGTCTCATCCCTTCATCTAGGGAAATAATATCAACATTTACATTTACAGAATGGTACTAACATTCCCTCACCAGCTACTGGGTTAAGAATATCCATGTGACCTGACAACAGCCAATTAGATATAAGAGTTCCTTAGCCTGATGCTTGTCTGTAAAAGGAAGAAAGACACTCTTTCCTGTGGGTGTAATTGTACCCAGAGGTGGTACCTGAGGAATCTGCAACCATCTTGGTACCAATCTGAGGATAATGCAATATGGAGGTAGGGCTGAGCTAAGTGCTAGAAGGACCAGGAGAACTGAGTGAGCACAGTGAGGCAGTAAGTTGATGCGTCCCTGAGTCTCGGATCTGGGAGAGGATATTTCTGTATTAGTTAAGACAGCTGGATAGACACAGATAGGATCCCTGTTAATTGCAACTCGAAGCATCTCAAGTCAGAGCCTGCTTTTTGTAGGGCTTTACAACCCATCCATCTTGGAGTAAAGTAGCAAAGGATTTAGAAATGTTTCCAATAGACCCAAAACAACAGACCTGACAGTATAATACTGTTGGCCTAAAGAAAAAGATTTGGTAAAAGGAAAAGGGCTGGGTAAGAAATCAATTCCAGTGTGAGAGCAAGCAACAAATCATAGGTACACTGATTTATGACACAGAAGGAAACAAATCAGTTGAGAAATTATGTGAGCAAGTCCCCAGTGCCCCAGAGCAGGGTTGTCCAACTGGAGTCTATGACCTGCTCGTAGGTCACATAAACCATTTATTGAGTCTAGACTAGAATTCAAAAAGTGGAAAAGAACAGATCGGATATGATAGGCAGCCCAGAACAGTCTAAGACGTGATGCCCCTGGGCACTGTTCTTACAATAATGAGGTTGGGGCTCGTAGAAACACTACTTGGTCCCTGATTGTCCAGGGGACAATCCTAGGGGGATTAAAATAAACCTGAAGTGGCAATGGATGTAGCTGGACCTTGGAAACGTGATAGTGGTTTGTACTCCAGCCCTTACTCTATTTCCTTGTCTTCCCTTCCTTTGCTGGAGGACGACCATCAAACCACAATGCAAGCACCAAGACCCTGTATAGGAAGGACTTTGACATCAGGGGAACTAGGAGTGAATCTAAATCCACAGAATCAAATTGACTTGAAGAAAAAAACATAACTAAAGATAGCATTTAATGAATCCAAATAAAGCATTTGCAGTGGTGTGTATATAGATGTTCTTAAAAGGATAGCAAACTATTTTAAGTTTATTATTATTATTATTATTAGCAGCAGCAGCAGCAGCAGCAACATGGCTTTTTTTTTTTTTTTTTATTTTGGAGATAGCATCTCTCAATGTGGTCCTAGTTACCCTGGAACTTGCTATGTACACAAGTCTGGCCTTGAACTCACAGAGATCTTCCTGCCTGTGTCTCCTGAGTGCCGGAATTAAGGTATGTACCATCATATCCAGCATAGGAAGCAGATTTACTTAAAAAAAAAAATAGGGGAACAAAGAGGATCCTTGGAGGGATAAAAAAAAATTGAGGTCAAAACATAAAGATTAGTGGCAAAATTTAGTAATCGTACAGGACAGAAGTTTATGGTGTATGGTGGTTTGAATAAGAGTGGCCCCCATAGGCTCCTATACTTGAATATATGGTTCCCAGTTTAGGAAGCATTAGAAGGTGTGGCTTTATTGAAGGAAGTGTGTCACTGGGGGATAGGCTTTGAGGTTTCAAAAGCCCCCCCCATACCTCCCCCCCCCCCCCCTCTCTCTCTCTCTGCCTGTTGCCTTCAAATCAGGATTTAAGTTCTCAGCTACTGCTCCAGCACTATGAACGCCTGCCTGCTTCTATGCCCCCTGCCTTGATGATTACAGACAAACCGTCTGGAACTGTAAGGCAACTCCCAGTTGAGTGCTTCCTTTTATAAGTTGCCTTTGTCATAGTGCTTCATCATAGCAAAAATACAGTAACTAAGACATGGCCTCTCTCAACCCATTTCTTATTCGCCAAGACGTGCAATAGTCCATAGGGACAGCAAGGAATTAAGAACCTGGAATACCTGTGTTCTCAGGAAGGAGCAGGGAAGGGCCCACTTCCTGTCTACACTGACAAGAATTCATAGGAAAACTGGAAAACTGAGAACATTTTAAAAAATAATCCTAGAGAATGGTCTTTCACAAGTATCTGAAAGGAAGAAAAAAATAAGTCAATTGAAAAATATAATATTCCAAATATGGTATTATTGCCCTTAAAACATAAGGTTGTCACTGATTGTGAGAAAATTGGAAGGCAACTGCATTAATAAAAGCACTAATAAACAAAATGTATTCAAATATCAAAATATGGCCTCATCTTCAAATGCTCAAAGGCAATCTACTTAGCTGAATGTTGCTCAGAGAGTCCTTTGGGCAGGTTGGTTCAGTAAAAAGCTGCAGTTTCTAAAGTGTGATAGTTCTCATTTCATGTTTAAAATGTTTTTTATCAGAAGTGTGTTAAACATCTTTCTGTGTTTTCTTCTCTACATAGTACAGAAGCAGAAGAAGAAGAAGAAGAAGAAGAAGAAGAAGAAGAAGAAGAAGAAG
>JADRCD010237736.1:0-17878 GCA_019843815.1 Montemys delectorum | reverse complement strand
GAGAGAGAGAGAGAGAGAGAGAGAGAGAGAGAGAGAGAGAGAGAGAGAGAGAGAGAGAGAGACAATGGTCACATTCTGTTAGGGTCCAGCCATAGGACTCTCATTAATTATCTGACTAAAGGTTCTATTTCTAAATAATACCTAACATTTATTGAGAAACTATAGACAGAAAGTGCTTTGATACATGCATATATTGGACTGGAGAGATAGCTCAGTGGTTAAGAGCACTAGCTGTTCTCCAGAGCTCCAGAGTTCAATTTCCAGCACCCACATGATAGCTCACAACTGTCATAATTCCAAGAGACCCAATGCCCTCTTCTGCTGTGCAGATGTACACACAAAGTACCCAAATACATAAAATACGTAAGTAAATCTTTCTTTAAAAAAATGTATGTATATGTTAATTAGCTTGTCCTCCACCAATCACAGAAGACAGGCTCTGTTCTCACCATCTTGTAAGGGTTAGGAGGAAGAGATAAAATGACCAAATAAAATAGAAAATATATATATATCACGAAACAAAGAATGAATATACTGTTTCAGGATGCCAGCAAAAAGGCTACTGTGACTGCTGCTGGGTTCTCTCCCACTTTTCTCCCAGGGGAGATTTTCTGGTTTTGCTCTTTCTTCTTTCTTCATTTCAAAAACAGTTGAGGAAACGGCTGAACAATCGGAACTGTTGTGAACGGAGATGGAGGGATCTAAGATGCAACTGGAGAGGTTGTGGGTAAAGGTTGAAGCCCTTGGGACGGGAAAAGCACCAGAACAGGGAGGTTCAGACCTGGTGGCTGAGAGCAGGAGCTTCCACAGGATGAAAGAGCAAAGCAGACCGGGTTGGAAGGTAGATCACCGCTGGACGGCGTGCCATGCAAGTCCCTGCGAACCCTGGGCAGGACAGAGAGCCAGGAGGAGGCCTCCATGCACGGTGACAGGAGTAAAGAAAATCAGCCCATTTCAAGAGAAGGGACTAACTACTCTTGAACAAACTGACCAACTAGAGGGGCAGCCAGGGGTTACCAATACCATTAGCTTCCCTGTGGTAGCACAAGGCCTTCAATATCAAAATGCCTGGTGCTTCAAGTGTAGTAATTCAGTCATTTGAAAAACAATTGTGACCAAGCTGCTAGAAGTTTCAGAACTCAAAGCATCCAGAACATTGGCTCTGAGGAATACCGTGCTTTCCTCTGTACAAGCTAATAAGCCATTTCTGGCAGCAGTGGCTTCTCAGTGAGAATGCCTAGTCTCCCCAGGGTTTGCAGACATCGTGGTAAAGGGGAAGTGAGTGCAGGTCCAGGAGGGACATACAAGGTAATTTGGGGACTGGAGCTCCAGGTACAAGCTCTTGCAGACAGGAGCAGCTGGGAGTCACAAGGTTATAAAAAGTAAAGCAAAGCAAAACAACTCAGTGACCTAAAAAGCATTTGGCTCACCAAGAAAGTAACAACAAATCTCAAATATCTTATATTGGTATGGACTATTGTACATTAATAGAAAAAGTTTATTTTGTTCAAGTTTTGCTTAATGTACTGTACATATGCAACTTTAAAAAAATATAATGTAAAGTTCTACTCTTATGAAAACCACTGTTATAAACTGTTTAAGATAATTAGAAATGGAAGTCAGTAGTTAGTCATCTATAAATGATCTTACTTGTAGTCTTATTAGGTACTAGTTTAGTTAATTACAGAAATAAGCTTCCGTTAGTCCCTAACATATGTTTTCAAAGTTAAGCAGAAAGTAACTAATTAGAAACAAGCAACGTTTGTCCATTTAGACATGCTGGGAGAGATGCATGATCTTCAACCACTTCAGAGAGCTACAGGTGCTTTAATAAGAAAAGGCTTTTCTGACAGAGAGACAGATCTGCTCCTGGCAGCACAGCCAATCTACTTCAAAGAAGAGGATGGGCATGGAAGAGCCTCCATCCAGAGTTTTCTTCGTTTGTGGTGAATATGGCCACTGGGCAAAAAAAAACTGCCCTTACATCAACTGCTGACAGCAGGCTGCCCAAGTGTGGATAAGCGGGACACTGGAGAGTTGACGGCCTCCAACTCCAAGTTGACGGCTTGCAGAGACAAAATAGGCCAGTCTTTCAAAATTCCTGCTTCTCAGATAGGTCTGTCAGATATTCTGGGCTGGTACTCTGATGACTGGATTCCCCAGTGACACAGAAAAACTCGGGGTGACTGTCCAGGCAGCCAGCAGTCTCTCTCATTTTGACAGTTTTGAAAGCTGCTTGTTCTTCACTTCCTGTTTACTCAGGCAATATTTATCTTTCTCAGGTCTCTAGTGAGACTGGAGACCAGATAGTTATAGTCTCACAGTTTTTTTTATAAAAGATTAAAGACATAAAAGCTTAAGATGTTGAGGAACTAAGAAATGCTTTGGGGTTTAAAAGGATGTTTTAAAAGTGGTGAATGCAAGTTATGATAAGAAAGTGATTTAAGTACAAAACTTTGGACTCGTGAGGATAGGATATACAGTGGAGCACTTTCTCCAAGCACTCCAGTAATGTGGAGTAAGGAAGCCAAATACATGGACCGGACACTGCAAATATAGTTATTACTCAATAGTTCTCATAATTGTTCTTATTGTATATAGCTTACTATAGGAAAAAGCCATTTTTGGACTAAAAGGGGGAGGAATGTAGTGAGAGTTTTGGTTTCTTTAAAAAACCCAGTTATGTTATGTGAATATGTTTTTGTTTTAGTCCCAGGTGTGGGATAAGAGGCTGCTTCACAGCAGGTGATTATGATTTGTCTCATGCACTAGAAGGGGTGTGATCTTTGCCAGGTACAGAGAGTTTAATTCTGGGTAATATGGAGAGAGTATAAATGGGAGAGTCACAAAAGGGTCTGTGGTGGCTGCTACTCCCCTGTCACTGTCCTGGATGCTGTGGTGGCTGCTGCTCCCCCTGTCACTGTCCCAGATGCTGCTGATTCCTGTTTCTTCAGTTTGTCAAGTGGTTGTGGGCAAAGTAACTAGAAAAAGAAATTGGAGATATCCTGACAATGAAGACTGGACTTGCCTCAAAGAACTCAATGCCCCTAATCAGCAGGAAGTAGTCAAAAAAGATCTCTGACCCTTCCCCCTTCTAACCTTCTTTCACTCCTTCCTAGTGTTAGAGGATTGGAAGGGGTTAGTGTTACACACACTCACAGATACACACATGTACATATACATACTCGAGTGCACACATGTGCACTCACAGCACCAACATTCTTGTATCTCAGATCTGTCCTGTCACCTGTCTGTCCCAGCACAGATCTCTCATAGTCTTACCTTTCTAAATCTCACCCTGTAGTCCAGGCTGGCCTTAAGCCTGGGCTCCTCCTACATCCATCTCCTGTTGGATTACAGGCACCTGGCACCACAACTAGCTTTCACCCTTCTCATTTATGGAAGCTCCCCTATTCCCATTATTCAAATTAAAGACCTCAGAGTCTTCCCTAATTCCTCCCTCTTCCCTTTCTCGGGCTTAACTCGAATGGTGGCACAGGCTACACACCACCCAAGTTAAAGGAAGTGAGTTGTGGCCTCCACTTTCAGACAGGTTTGTGTACCAAGTACCGTCATTGTATAGCAGCTGGCAGTTCTGAAAGTCGAGCACCCAATAACGGTCTTCTAAGAGACAGAAGGAAAAATGTCCTGATTACAAGCATACGAGTGCATTTTACCTCCTACAGTGAATTGTTCCAAGCCCTCCTGACCTCCACCCTTTGCTTTCAGCCACTCTGAGCCGCAGCCAGTCTTACTTTTTACTGCAAGTTCCCATCATGCCTCTGCTCTGAAGCCTCCAGAGAGCTTTCAGAGAAAGAAAGCCACTCCCTATCACAACTTCTGGGCGCTGTCCCTGGTGGTGTTCTGGCCTCCCCCTCTGCCCACCAAATCCCCTTCCTGGGGTTTTAAGCAGCGCTTGGTTCTGTCCCCATCTCCTTGGTTTTTCTGCTTCCTTCTGCTTTCAAGTTCTCCCTCAAATGCTATCTGCTGGGTGTGGCCTTTCCTGGGACCCCCACTGAAAATCACAGCTCTGACCTACCATTTCCTTTGTGACATTTAGGTCCCAGTACATCCCTCCACTGAATTGTATGTGTGTGAGTAGTGTATGAGTGAGTGTCCATGTGTGTGTGCAGGTGCACACGTGTGTGTGTGTGTGTGTGTGTGTGTGTGTGTGTGTGTGTGCGCGGGGGTGGGGTGGGGTGGGGTGGGGTGGGGTGGGGGAGGCAGAAGTTGCTCTCAGCTGTTGTTTCTTGGAGCCTCCACATTCGGTTATTTTTAACAGGATTTCTCACTGACTAGCATAGGTTGCTGGTCAACAAGCCAATGCTTGCCTGTCTCTGCCTTCTCACCCCATCACCGTGCCTGGCTTTGTACTTGGAAACAAAGCTCTCACTCAGGACCTCAGGTGTGTGCAGCAACACTCGGCCCACTGAGCCTTCTCAGCCCACAGTAGTGCAGTTTGTTGATTGTCACACGGTGACGAGGATGTCCCCACAAGGACAGTGTTTAGTCTACTTGATCTAGTGTGGACCTTAGCATTAGATCAGTCCCTGACGGAGGAAATGCTCAATAAATGCTGGTTAGCTGCTTATACAGATTAGAAAATAGAGACCAAGAAGGTTTTTGGTTTGGGGGTTTGTTTGGTTGTTTTTTTTTTTCTTTGTTGTTTGGTGTTTTTTTTGTTATTTTGAGACAGGGTTTCTCTGTGTAGGCCTGGCTGTCCTGGAACTTGCTCTATAGACCGGGCTGGGCTCAAACTCAAATATCCTCCTGCCTCTGCCTCCTGAGTGCTGCCACCACCCTGCCCAAGAATGTGTTAAAGCACTTTCAAGAAGTCGGTTGCCAAATAGGATGCAGAACCAAAGAGTTAAATTCCAATTCTGTGTTCTTGGCCTCCAGAATGGAGGACCATAAGCTCCACCAACCACGTGTCTTTCTAATGGCAACTTCAGCAAGCACAGTTAAAGCTGCTTTTAATGTAACATTCGTGAAGCAGCTCATCAAGTTCAGATTAGAAACCTTCACATTTTGGCACCCCAACCCTCATACCAGCAAAGTATAACTAAAGATCAGAAATATCTCATAGCCCAGAGAGCAACACGGACTTCACTTCTCTGGTGAAAGACAGATGCTCTAGCTAGGTTTCTATTACAGTGATAAAGATCATGACCAGAAGCAGTTCAGAAGAACATGGGCGTACATAGCCTGATCACAGTCCATCCTTGGGGAAACCCAAGGCAGGACCTCAAGCAGGGCAGGAGCTTGAGGCAAGACCTTAAGCAGGGGCTATGGAAGACTGCTGCTTACGTGGCTTATTCAGCCCATTTTCTTACAGAATCCTGCCTGCTGGTACCACTGCCCACGGGGAGCTGAGCCCTCCCACATCTATCAAGAAAACGTTCCCACGGACTCGCCTATAGGCCAGTGTTATGGGGTTGTTTTCTCATTTGAAGTTCCGTCTTCCCAGATGACCCTGGCTTGTGTCATGTTGACAAGAAACTCAGGGTACAGAGAACTAAAGCAGCTATGCATTTCACATGAACGAACTGAGACGTGTGTATCTTTGAAAAAAGGCCTCGCAGTACTGTCCTGGAAGGCTTGATTTCTTTCGCCCAACTCATTGTTCTCTTGTTCATTCATTCATTTGTTCTTTCAGTTGATGCCGTTGGGACGATTGCTCTGTGATGGCCTACCCCAAGTTTAATGGCTAGCAAGATAAAAAGATGTATCCTGCACTGAGGTGGTGAGAAGCCATGTGTGAACCAGCGAGAGAGAAAAACAGGAGAATAATTCCATTCAGTGAACGTGAGGTTAAAGGACCAGAACCTTGCCTTTCAGAACAGGAAACCCCTAACCAACTCCTTGGCCCTCGGGAGTTCTTCCGGGAGGTAACCCCCCCAAGGTGAGGGCTTCAGCTCACGGGATGGAGGAGGGTGGCTTCTGAAGGACAGGGTTTTTACTGGTGGGCAAGCATGACTCACCGGCTACGTGAGAGCTGTCATCCTGGTATGACAGGAGTTGGAAGTCTGAGAGGGGAGGAGCCAGAGGACTTCAAATGAGGTCCTTAGATCCAACCTGCATCTCACAGAAATCTCCCAGGAGGCCAGATGGAGCGGGGAGGGTGGAGGGGGGCGGGGCACAGGCTGCTGAGGCATGCCATAGAAGGCTGCAGCTTTCATGCAGGTGTTCTGAATAGGGTATTGAGTTGACCTAAGGGTGATTAAAATTTCAGCTTTCCCAAATTACCAAGTAATTATGCAAAACAGCTGTCTCACCTCAGCCCAGATTTACAGTCCCTGTCATCTCCCGCATCCAGGATAAAGCTCAGGGGAGGGGTGGAGCCTGGGGCCAAAGCTGGGTCCACAAGGAAGGTACGAATTAGACATCTGACTAACGAAACCACTCATACCCCCAAAGATTGTTCACAGCAGACTCCATCCCCATTAATATGCAGCAAGCACACAATTCTTTGAGGTCCCCTGTATTCTGTATGAACTGCACTTCAAGATCCCTGGTTCCCGCCCTTGCTGTTATAGTAGCTGGTGCTGGCTTATTGTTGGTCGACGAATGCTGTGTTTATCGCCCCCATTAAAACCATTTAGAGAATGAATATCTCTGCTTTTATGGCTTCTGTATAATATTCAATTTATCTCATGCTGGGAGGGAAGCTGAAGGGAAGGAGGATCTACTGGGAACTAGGATGATTTAAATTCTTAGGGAATATAAAAGTCACTGATTTGAAGCAGCTCAAGAGTGCCTTTCTAAAACACTACACTGTGTCGTTCTGGTAACCTTGAACTATGGGAACTCTGGAAACAATGGCTACAGGTTTGTTGTTGTTTTGGGATTTGGGGTTCTTTTGGGTTCTGTTTTGTTTTGTTTCTGACTTACATTCTGCAAAGGGAACCACAATTGTAAGGAATGGTAGAAAGCAGAGTATAGCAAGTGTGGTTAAAGGAGAGAAACTAGCAATTGAGACGACCCAGGCAGATTGTGTCGCACGCAGGCTGTCATCTGCTCTCTGAGCCCATCCATCTTCCTTAAAGCCATTCCTTTCCTCTGAAATGTCTATGCTTCTTCTCCCCTCTCACCTATGAGAAGGGTAAGTGAGCTACTAAGTCTCTCTAGGATTCTGAGTGTGCATTTCCTTACATGCGCTATCCCCACCCATGTAATAAATGTACATATTTTACTTGTTACTCAGTTTTGCATTGCTCTAACAAAATACCTGAAATAATCAATGAAGGCAGCAGCAAAGGTTCAACCTGGAGAGGTGGCTCAGCAGTTCAAAGTGATGGCTGGAGAGGTGACTCAGCAGTTCAAAGTGATGACTGGAGAGGTGACTCAGCAGTATGTTTATCTTAGTTAGGGTTTTACTGCTGTGAACAGATACCATGACCAAGGCAACTCTTATAAAAACAACATTTAATTGGGGCTGGCTTACAGGTTCAGAGGTTCAGTCCAGTATCACCAAGGTAGGAACATGGCAGCATCCAGGCAGGGATGGTACAGGAGGAGCTGAGAGTTCTACATCTTCATCTGAAGGCTGCTAGCAGAATACTGGATTCCAGGCAGCTAGGACAAGATTATTAAAGCCCACACTCACAGTGCCACACCTCCCAACAGTGTCACTCCCTGGGCCAAACACATACAAATCATCATAATGCTGTATCACTGAACTACAGTAATAAAAACATCATGGCACTGGAAAAAAAAAAAAAAAAGACCTGTAGATCATGGTTGGGAGATGGGAGAGGGACTGTAGAAAGGGGAACAGTAGAACAATGGTGCTATGAAGGAGAAAATGAGAATAATGATAGGAAGTGTTTACGGAAAGGGGAGGGGCAGTACTAAAGGAAAGTGGGGGAGAGAAGTAGACATGTCAACATGGATGGGAGAAATCTCACAAGGCATTCATCTGCCTAAGTGTAATCCGCGCAATCGTCTCGCCAACAAGAACGCACGCGGACACCAGGATCCTTCTGCAGCAAGCGTTTATTGCATCTTTAAGAGGAAGACCCCCAAGCCCCGAAAAGGCACTGCTTATATATACCCTGGAGCGGCATGTTCATTTCTGATTGGCTGTTTGCTCATTACCTCATGTGACTCCCCGGGATGGGCTATGACTTGGCGCGCTCTGGCCCTTAGCACATGCGCAGACTACTTATTTACAGGGAGAAGACACCGGATGCCGGCGCCATGTTGTAATGGCGATTGAGCCAACTCGGGCGTGGCTCTCTACACCTAAGGAGGGTGGCAGGGTCAGGAGACTGAAAGTGTCTAACCTACAGAAAGAATATAGGACATCTACGGGGTGAAAGGATTCTTATGCCTGAGAAAGAGGAGGGTATCATAAGAAATGTCCATTCTAGATATAGTGACCATGTAATTTGTTGTTCAAATGAAATAATACACATTCAAGGACAAAAGGCACAGATCTAGGAAATCTCATTTTCCTACCTACTAGACGGAGGTTTCTTGGCCAATAAGCAATACTTTATTTTTACTTCCAGGTGCACAAAACAATCTCAATTTAATACCTCCCCTCCACATACCTTTTATTCCTATGTAGCTCAAGTCAGCCTCAGACTCACCAGGAAGCCAAGCTTGACTTGTCTTGGATTCCTGATCCTCCTGCTTCTCACCCCTAAGTGCTGAGATTCCAAGTGCACAGCACCGTAGCCAGGTGCCCCAATTAGGCTTCTAATAGTTCTAATAGCTGTAATTTTATAATATGTACACACCATATTCAATAACTTGAAACTTGTTCACGCTTTGATGGCTTTGCTATCCTTTATAGGCGAACCTTGGTTTGAAAGAATCCGGAACACTCTTTTTTCCTAATCATAAAGGTCATCTTTTAAAAAGAACTCATTAAAAATAATACTGTATAATATAGATATGAATAAGGATAAAATGAGAGTCCATAATGGAAGCAGCAGGGAAAAAAAAGACAGTAAGTACCATCAATAGTTTTTAGCGGTACCAAACGGTGAATTCACATATAACCAGGCGGGCTTGGGTTTGGTTTGGTTTGGTTTGGTTTGGTTTGGTTTGGTTTGGTTTGGTTTGAGACAGACTTTCAGAAGTGACCCAGGTTGGCCTTGAACTCACAGTCCTCCTTCCTCAGCCTCTGAGGAAGGAGGTTACCAAGTGGGGAGTTCCCCTGATAATTGTTTGCCATTGTTGTTGCTGTTTTGTTTTTGTTTGTTTGCTTTTCATTAATTTATTTATTCACTTTGCATCCTGCCGGAAGTCCCCCTCCGTGACACCTTGCTACTACCATGTCCAGACAGATGAGCTCTCCTGAGCTCATTGCAAAATGGAGGATTCCTGTTTCTTAGCGGGCTTTCTCTTCTCCACTTGATCTGGGGAGCCTGACCTGAAATCTTCTACCTGAAGAAAGGCACATAGTCCTTGGTGAAATTACAGGTTCAACTTCCTGGTATACCTTTCCATGGAAATGAGGCGTCCCAGTACCTTAAAGCCTCAGCCAATGAAATTTCACCCTGAGAACCCCTCCTACTTTCCAAGGTTCACACGGATAGCTAGCACTTGATTCACCCCAAATAAAGTGTATGCAAACAAGCTGTTCCATTGAATATCATCTAGGAGAGCTGTAATACTAAAATCCTTGGAGAAGCCCTCCCTCCACTTCCTCACCCCTCCCCCAGCCCCCACTGTCATTCACTGCTGGACCAGGATCCTGTTGACCAACCTGTTCTGGTCTTCACTCTGTCCTTCCCTGCCTGATGTACAGCAGTGCCTGGATACCCCAAAAAGAGGAACTACACCCCTCCCTCCCATCCTTCCAATCCCACCATCTCACTCCTTCCCCCCCCCTTCTCCTCAGACAAGAGGAGGCCAACCCCTAAGTACCAACCTACCCTGGCACATCAAGTCTCATCAGGACTAAGTGCATCCTCTCCCACTAAGGCTAGACAAGGCAGTCCAGCTAGGGGAAAGGGATCCAAAGGCAGGCAATGGAGTCTGAGTCAGAGACAGGTCCTGCTCCAATTGTTAGGGGACTCACATGAAGACCACATCTGCTACACATGTGTAGGGGGCTTAGGTCCAGTCTATGCATTCTCTTTGGTTGGTGGTTCAATCTCTATGAGCCCCCATGGGCCCAACTTAGATGATTTTGTAGGTCTTGACTTCTCCCGCTCCCTCAATCCTTCTCCTCTTCCACAAGACTCCCTGAGCTCCGTCTAATGTTTGGCTGTGGGTCCCTGCATCTGTTTCCATCAGCTGCTGGAAACAGGTCATTTTTATTCGAAAACTTAGAAAATCCTTAGGGAGTTAGTTCGAGAGTCAGAAGGTCCAGTGGAGCAGCAGCTTGATGTTGGGATGCGGTGCGCTGCATCCTGAGGTTTACCTAAAAGCTAGAACCAGGGCTTGCTGACAGTACCCGAAGTACAAGGCAGCACTGAGCTTCCAGGTTGGGGGACTAATAAGGAGTATGAACTATAGGAGGAAGGGGTAACTGGAAGTTATGACAGAAGTGTGACCGGTCTCATCTGGGTCTGACTTACTTTACACCCTCATTCTGGGAAGAAGGGAAAAAAAGCAGCACCGGTTTGCTAGACTGTTTTTTGTTTTTGTTTTGTTTTGTTTTGTTTGTTTGTTTGTTTTTGTTTTTTGTTTCTTATGTCAACTTGATACAAGCTAACACCGGCTGAGAGGAGTGAACCTCAGTTGAGAAAATGCCTCCAAGAGATCCAGCTGTGGGGCATTTTCTTCGTTAGTAATTGATGGGGAGGGCACAGCCCATTGCGCATGTAGCCATCTCTGGGATGGTCCTGGGTCCTATAAGAAAGCAGGCTGGGCAAGCTAGGGGAGAAAGACAGAAAGCAGCATTCTCCCGTGGCCTCTGCATCAGCTTCCGCTTCCAGCTTTCTGCTCGAGTTCTTGTCCAGGCTTTCTTCAGTGATGGACTACAATGTGGAAACGTGAGTCAAATAAGCCCTTTCCTCTCCAACTTTCTTTTGGTCATGGTGTTTTGTCACAGCACTAGAAATGCTAAGACACCTGGTGAAATATGCCAGCAATTTTTAAAAATAAATTTTAATAGAGTCAAGGTAGTCCTGGAAACATTTTATCTTTCCCTTCCTACCTGTTTACTGTCAGCCAAGAGTCTGGCGACAGCTAATTAAACCTGCTTTTCTTTTCCTCCTGCCTAGAAATGATGACAACATTCTAGTTCCATCCCATGTCTTTACCAAGAGGCAGATTTTCAAATGACTCCAGTAGGGCTTCTCTTGTGTAGCCATATTAAGACAACCATTTGACACAGGCTTGCTTACAAGTTGAGAACTGGGCAAGAGTGTGTGTCTGCAAAGACTGGTGGACTGGTTGGACCTTAGAGGTGTGAGGAAGTTAGAATGTTGCAAATCCAGAGGCCGATGACAGTCATCTTGAACTCGATTCAGAGGCCTCCTAACTAGCCATTCCTTGCCCTTCTCTGTATCAGAATTAGCATCCTGTGACTGATGTAAAAACCTTTGGGAAGCTACCAACTAAGCGGACCTCTAGCTTCCTTCACCTCAAAAGCTAAGAATGTCATCAGGCAGCATCTTAGGCCTATAGGAAACTTCCCCCACTGGACTTGCTGGTTTTGTGTATCAACTTGACACAAGCTAGAGTCATCAGAGAGGAAGGATCTTCAGTTAAGAAAATGTTTCCAAACAAAGAAAGAAACAAAGGACCTGTCCAGTGGCAATGCACACCTTTAATCTCAGCTCTTGGGAATCAGAAGCTGGCAGACCTCTGTGAGTGTGAGGTTATCCTGCTCTACGGAAGCCAGTTCCAGGACAGCCAGGGTTACACAGAGAAACCCTGTCTTGAAAAAGAGTAATTTAAAAAAAAAAAAAAAAGGAAGGAAGGAAGGAAGGAAGGAAGGAAGGAAGGAAGGAAGGGAAAACTGTTCAATAAGATCCAACTGTAAAGCATTTTCTTAATTACTGACATTGAGGGTAGTACCATCCCTGGGCTGGTGGTCCTGGGTTCTATAAGAAAGCAGGCTGACCCGGGTTGGGGTAGTGGTGGTGCACGCCTTTAATCCCAGCACTTGGGAGGCAGAGGCAGGCAGATTTCTGAGTTCGAGGCCAGCCTGGTCTACAGAGTGAGTTCCAGGACAGCCAGGGCTATACAGAAAAACCCTGTTTCGAAAAAACAAAAATAAATAAATAAATAAATAAATAAATAAATAAATAAATAAATAAATAGCTAGGTGGTGGTGGTGCACACCTTTAATCCCAGTACTTGGGAGGTAGAAGCAGACGGACTTCTGAGTTCGAGGCCAGCCTGATCTGTTCCAGGACCAGGACAGCCAGAGATATACAGAGAAACCCTGTCTCCGGGGGGTTGGGGGTGGGGGGTGCAGTGAAGAAAGCAGGCTGAGCAAGCCATGTGAGCAACCCAGTAAGCAGCACCCTCCATGGCCTCTGCATCAGCTCCTGCCTCCAGGTTCCTGCCCTGTATGAGTTCCTGTCTAACTTCCTTTTGGTGATGAATAACAATGAGGAAGCGTGAGCTTAATAAATCTCTTTCCTTTCCAACTTGCTTTTGGTCAGAGTATTTTATCAGAGCAATAGAAACCCTAACTGAGGGGCTGGCGAGATGGCTCATCGGGTAAGAGCACTGACTGCTCTTCCGAAGGTTCTGAGTTCAAATCCCAGCAACCACATGGTGGCTGACAACCTCCCATAATGAGATCTGATACCTTCTTCTGGCACGGCTGAAGACAGCTTCAGTGTACAATAATAATATACAGTGTATAATAATAAATAAATCTTTGGGCCAGAGCGAACAGGTTGACTGGAGCAAGCAGAGGTCCTAAAAATTCAATTCCCAACAACCATATGAAGGCTCACAACCATCTATCTGTACAGCTACAGTGTACTCATATACATAAAAAATAAATAAATCTTTAAAAAAAAAAAAAGAAACCAATCTTTTTCTGTACCTACTTGCTTGTCTGACACACAAATCAGAGGATTTTAAACTGGCCTTGATTTATGCCTTTCTTTGCTAACAAAATCACAAAATTTCATGAAACAGCTTCAATGTTGGAACATGAAATTTGAGGTAACATAAATCTGTGTTCCTGGGCCTTAGTCACTCAAAATGGCTCCAGCACAAACTATTTTTCATAAGCTTTAAAATAAGAGGGGTATATATGCTTCATTTATAGACATTTCAGTTATAATACTATGCAAATAAGAGCCTAAATTAATAATTAAACACATTCCCAGCAAGGTTGGAAAGAAACCATAAAAGAATACAGAGGGATTTTCTTTTTGTACCTTTGCGAACTGAAGGAAAAGCCACACCCATAGTAAAACTCCTACAAGGCTGTTCAGTTGACCAGACCTTCACATCCGCAGAGAGTTGGGATGTTGAAGATCCAGAGCTAAATCAGCTTGAGCTATCGTTAGCCCTCTCTATCTAACCTAATATCTTTTCAACCAATAGGCAAAAGCGTTTGGGAGGTATCAACAGGATACTAGTTTCCACCAACCCAAGAGCTTAGCATGTCATCAGATAACATCTGAAACCCGTAGCCGACATTGCCTTCCTCCTGTCTATAACCAGCCTGTCTGATGTTCCCATGAAGCATTTGGAAAAGTCCTTGATGTATGGGCTTGTTTTGTTGTGAATAGAAAAGCTGTAATGGCTTCCACACTGTATCACGTTATATGCTGTAGTCAGGTTACACCCATATTCTGTGCTGTGGTCACTTTTGCCTCAGAATAAAGTTTCTCTTATTCCCTTTGAAGTGAGAACTGCATGTTACATGAGCCCCATCTTTGAGCATTAGTTATTTTTTTTTCACCACTGCTTGTATTTACTTTCTGTGAATTTTGTTTCCAAAGTGTTAACACAGAGCTCTTGACCAGTTTTCTGTAGAGAGTTGCTTTTTTCTAAGTTCTGTGGTTAAAACAATGTCTAATGTAAATATTTTAAGGCCCGGTCAGAAGATTTTTTTTTTCTAGTAAGAGAGCTTGTTTTGTGGCTAGCCTCTCGGCTTCCAGCTGAGATCTTCAGCAGTTCTTCTGCTGCCTTCTGCAAATTCTGCCCAAGGCTAATTGCTGCTGTAGCAGCGAGGGGCAGGCCTGCCTGTTCCACATCCCAAGAGCTCAGCTGCACTTGTTCTGTAGGAAGGAGCCTAATGCACACATAGCTAATGGTGTGTTTACCCTGCGTTAACCATCAGTCTGGACGTTGTCCAGACAATTGGCTCAGTGGGAATGCTAGACTCGGTGGTGGCCTTGGTGTTTGTGAATCCTGCCCTTGCTCCCGAGGGAGGAGACAGATAAGAAGAATAGCATCACCATGCCTCAAATCTCAGAGACAAGACTGGTCACCTGATCATGGGACAAGACTGATGATTGATCAACTGCCTTTGTTCCCCCACTTTATAATCTGCTGGCTAACGATGTGATGAAGACAGATCTATGGTGAGCTACTATCTTCTCGGATTGTGGGGATATCTGAACAAAACAGCTTAAAAATCCAGGTCCTGAACTCTTCATATGTGACGGACCGCAGAGCCACATACACTCCCCCCACCCACAGCTTACAATGAGTCAGCACTGGCCCTTTAGCATCCAGAGAAAAGCCAGGGCTGTGGTCTGCTGTGGTCCCCAGGGGCAGCAGTGGTGACCCACTATGGGGAACAGGCACTTGATGGATAGTCATATTGGAAGACATTGGGATGATTTCTGGGGGTTGATGAGTTCATTATACATGTTATGTCATTTAAATCTTAGTTGTAATTCTATGAGGTGACAACAAATATTGTCCCCTCTTCCCAAATGAGAAAACTGAGCCTACGGAGAAAGGTTAAAGAGCTCACTCAAGATCCCACAGGTAGAGCTAAGTTATAGTGCACTGTGCCTCAGTGTGTCAAAGCTCAAGCTTTCAGCCCTGGCTCTCCAGAACATTCCAAAACCCTCTGAAAAGTTCACTCTGATGGTGTCATCGCAACATTTGGCTCTCCAGGTTTTTGGTTTTTTTTTTTCTTGAAGCCTTTTATGGAAATAAGGGCAGTGTATTTCATAACTAGAGATAGCCCAGGTCACCTATCTCATATCTTCCAGGCTCCTAAATCATAATATCAGGCAGAGAGTTCAGGAGACTGGTCCAACAGAGAGTAAAAAGACCCTACAGGTTGGAAAACTGAGTTAATGTTGCAGACTAACTAACATCACAATGCCACAACGCCACTCCCGGGAACACAAAATTGAAGCCTGTTCCAAGGGATCCAGGCTCAATCTGCAAGCCTTCGAAGCATCTCCCGTTAAAATCTTGGTCTTAGGTTACATCCAGCATTTGGTTCACATGAGCTAATTGAGAACATTTTTTCTGGGCTAGCTCCATTTTCTCACTGCTGATGTGTAACATCCCCTTTCAGTGGGTAGATCAGAGCTCCCTAACGGATTCGGGCCAATTTAGATTGAATTCAGTTCACATCTGCAAGTGAACGGTGACCTTCAAATGTTGCAGGGGAAGAAGTTGTCCTGTGCGGTGCACCCCCACCCTTCCCTGCTTACCCCTGGCCTGCTGCTGCGCTCAAGCGGAGACGTCCAACTTAGGGTGGTTGCCCACTGCTTTGCTATGGGATGCTGTGATCTTTGCTCCACTCACAGAGTACTAAAAGGACAGACCAGATCTTCAAGTATAGTCAAAAAAGCTCTAGAAACTTGGGTCCTTGACAAGCATTGCACTTCAGAAATCTCTTTTAATTCTCGTTGTCTATTGCTGGTTGGTTGGGAAAAGCGGGCATGCTCTTGTGGCCAGACACTATGAATCAGAACGTGAGTGACTTTTTCCTGTATAGTTCAGGGCAAGGCACTCCCAGGTCTGAGCCCCAGTTTCCTCACTACATGTGTGCCTTTCTCTCAAGGGCAAGTGTAAAAAACAAACGAGAAGATTCTGTATTTGAAAATACATCACGAAACTAGAGACGTCATGAGTATTTAGTCATAATAATTTTGGTTTTACAGCTGAGAAGGCTCAAGACTCAGACAGATTGAAGCCATATGTCCAGTAATATACAAGGCAAGGGAGTGAGAGTGAAAGCTGGCTCAGGGATTGAGTTCCGCTTCCAGCCTGCCTGTGGAATAGCTCACCACAGCCTGTAACTCTAGCTCTGGGGGATCTAACACCTTCTTCTAGTCTCAGGGCATGGGCACATCTGCAAATATGTTTATACACACACACACACACACACACACACACACACAGAGAGAGAGAGAGAAATTTATGTGTGTAAATTTAAATTAGGCCTAACTCCAGAATTTCCTTTTCACGTATTATGTTTACATTTACTGTAAATATAATATTATTGTCATAATGTGTAGCATAGAAGTTTTAACCCTATTGCAAAAGTCCCTCAAAGTATCCCAAATGACTTCAGCGCAGTACCTAGCAAGAAAGAACTAATACTTGCCTCTCACAGAACTAAGAAGCAGGAACGAGAACGTTTAAATGCCTGTCCCTATGGTATCAACTGTTACTCTTCAGTAGCTATTTTTACATGAAACAGCTCAGAGTACAGAAAACTTCCTATGCGTGTATCCTTTGTCTTTTGAATCCCTATGCCCTGTGAATCACAATGATGTAACACTATATTACTGCAAGTGGCTTTTCACAGTGCTTTTGCCAATGGACATAGCAGAAAGCAGCAACCTGCTGCCCCTAACCAAGGACAGAATGCTGGTGGGCTGTTGGACAAAGTTGCTAATTAAAAAATAATACTTTGTAGAAAAAAAAGTAAAAGCACTTCCAAAGGAAGAACACCTGGGCTATTTTCCTGCTTTCTAATTCCTGAGGAATATGGTCTAAAAGTTAATGGACACTTTGAATTTGGGCCATCAGGTCGTCCACAAGTGGCAAGCATTTCTTTGCTGATTTTCAGTTTCTAATTCAGTACCTTTCTCGAACTTGGTTGTATAAACTCTACTCGTTAGCCAACACTAGCCACTCCCGAGTTGCTGTGGTGTGGAAGGTTCTGATTAGACTAATCTATAAATAACAGACAGGCGGCCATGCTTCCGAAGGGGCAGTTTCTACCATGTGAACATCTACAGCAGTGAAATGTCATTTCTTGGCAGGTGTCTAAAAGTAGTTCCTTTCCTTGTATGGTTATGTGTTAAGACTATAGCTCTGCATTGGGCCAGATGGTGACTGGGCAAAAAGAGATCCCACATCTCTTGGAAAGGGATCAAGAGATAAAACAAACAAACAAACAAACAAGCAAACAAACAAAACCTCATGAAGCTCAAAGGGGAAAATGAGCCGTTACAATTGGTGAGTCATTCTTTTCAATGCAGAGAAAAAGCAAAAAGGACCAGGCCTGGAAGACAGCACGACCCGATCTCTGGGTATGCCAGTAAGAGTGTTTGCAGAAATGACTAACCAAGCAGAGAAGACCAACCCTGCATGTGGGTGGAACCAATCCATGGGCTGGAGATTGAAACTTAAGACAAGGGAAGAGAGAGAAATGCCGGAAGATCCCAGATCCCCTTCGTTCTGTATACTGATCCATGGAAGGGTCCCAGTCAGGCATTCTCAACACCAGAAACCCTGTCAAGCCTTCCCAGCTGTGACCCATTGTCTTAGGGTTTTACTGCTGTGAACAGATAACATGACCAAGACAACTCTTATAAGGACAACATTTAATTGGAGCTGGCTTACAGGTGCAGAGGTTCAATCCATTATTGTCAAGGCAGGAGCATGGCAGCATCCAGGCAGGCATGGTGCAGGAGGAGCTGAGAGTTCTACATCTTCATCTGAAAGGTGCTAGGAGAAGACTGGCTTCTAGGCAGCTGGGATGAGGGTCTCAAATCCCACACCCACAGTGACACACCTA
>JADRCD010237735.1:13058-27372 GCA_019843815.1 Montemys delectorum | reverse complement strand
CTCTGTCTGTCAGTCTCTCTCTCTCTCTCTCTCTCTCTCTCTCTCTCTCTCTCTCTCTCTGTCTCTGTCTGTCTTCCTCCCACCCCCACTCCCCATGAATAAGGATGTAGCTTTTAGTTACTTCTCTGGCCTACTGCTACCATGTCGCCCGACATAGTGATAATGGACTCAGCCCCTGAAACTTTAAGACAACCCCAATTAAATATTTTCTTCTATATGAGTTGCTTTGGTCATGGTATCTCGTCACAGCAATGGAACATTGCCTGACTCGGCAGTGTCTTACCTGTAAAGGCATTCATTATGTAGACCCGTACCGATGGTGATGCCTATCTGATTCTTTTTTTTTTTTCACCCAAATGGCCACCTTTAAGCTCCTAAATTTTCAACTAAACATTACTATCATTATTGTTATAATTTACATTAGCATTATTATTTTGCACTTAGAGTTTATAAAGTGGCAGGTGTGGCTAATCCAATTCTACTTTCTACTTCCAAACATTAACTCCCTGGGAAATTCTGCAGTTGAGTCAGAAGTCCTCCAGGGTGCAGAAGTTACATTTCCTGAAACGATATAGAATCAAAGGGCTTCCCGTTGATGCAACTCTGATTCCTTCAATTCTCGGTTCCTTCCTGCAGAGACCCCAGTGACCCCCCCCCCCATCCTCCCCACGGCACGTCCATGCTTAACACTGATTATACATTATGTAATAGGTATGACCCATCTTTATTCTCTCCTTGTTAAATCATTGTGATTTTATAATATTTGCACATTCACTTACAGTGATCAGCCTGTATCTTTTGTTCTGTAAAATGTATTTACTTTACTACATGTCTTTATCCAAATGCCCTACAATGCTATCTAGGGCACTTAAAACCTATATTCCTTATTTTTCTTGTTGCTATGATAAAACACCTGGCAAGTTAAACTTAAAGAACAAAGAGCTTATAGATTGACAATGCAATTGCTGTCATAGGCCATTGGTGTCACCCCTTAGTTTACCCATGTTTCAGTCACTAAGGCTCATTGTTTTCCTGTCCGACCCAGACACTGCACAGTTTCAGAACAGGAAAAATTCCTGAATATTTTGAGTACCGCTCTTGCTCTGAGCTAAAAATTGCTTATCTTTAGAATAAAGGCTTAGGTTTTATTTCCTATGTTTAATATTTATTGGAAAAGACAGGCTTGACAAGGAGCCAGAACTCTGCCTTTGCCTCTAGAATTGGCTTTTGGGAAAGGCTGTGAAACTCAATTTGCATTGACAGCCAGGAAAGGGCCTCCATGCAGCTCTCTGCCAAATTGCTCTGTCTGCTTCAGCCCATCAGTAACTTCAAGTATAAGATTACTTATGTCCCCATTGCTGAGTCATAAAGATGGGTCATCCCTCTTGAGCTATCATTCAGTGGTCCATAAGCAGTGTGGTTTTGCAGTATGATTTAAAAGGAAGCACAAATCCTTTCAGCAGATGAAGATAGAAGACCTCTCCAGGAGAAGCTAAGGATGTAAGAAGACAGCGCCATTCTCTCCAGGCCCACTGCTGTGACATTTAGGTCATTTGTAGTTGTAGTCATTGAGCGGGAAGATAAGCTGTGTGTTAGCTGAGTGGTTCTCGGTTTGTTGTTGTTGTTGTTGTTTAAATATAAGCATATTAAATCATTAGAAGAAATAATAATTTATTCTGACATGTGTTTTTAAAGTTTTGTATGCAAATACGATATTTTGAATTTAGGTGCTCAGGATTACTAGGCCTTGGGAAATAGAACTGTACCACAGAGAAATGGACCCTAGCATCATAACGCATCCATTACATTTGGTAAGCTATGACAATTGCCATAAATAGTAACATGAGATAGTGGCAGTGGGGCTAAGGGTACAATCTCTGGATATAAAATGCAACCTGTTTTTAACTACGTGACTCTGAGGAAGGTGTTTATGAAGTCTCTGAGCTTCATTTTTCTCTTTATCTGTAAAATGGGGCCAACAACATTTACTCTACAGACTATAGGGGACAATAATATACAGCTCATTTCAAAAGGCTGGGCAAAGTGGGCTGCAGAGCTGCCTCATCAGTTAAGAGCACTTGCTTCTCTTAGAGTTTATGTGTATTCGGTTCCCAGCACTCATGGTAAGTGGCTCTCAACTGTTCACAACTCTGGGGGTTCTTATCCTTTCTTCTGGCCACCATGGCAACCTGAACACGTACGGTATACAGTCATGCATGTACATAGACACAAACTAAATAAACCTTCAAAAGGCTGGGAGATTTTCACAGACTACTCAAGAGATTCTAAATGTTTGAACAGACAAACATGCTTAGCATGTATGAAATAGTACCCAATGTTTACAAGTATCAACACATCCTGTGGTACCCGATTAACATGTATATTTTTGTCTTATGCATCGGTTTAAAAAGAAATCTAATTGAAATAATATTTGTTTGTAATCCATTGAGAAAATTATAAATATGACACCTTATAACATCTTTGGGATACCTGATGGGAAGTAGCCACTCAATATGTAATATTTCTACTTAGTAGATTAGAATCACTAATAAGAAGAAACACCAAAATAATGGAGTGAGGGAGATGTTTAGCTCACTTCTTTCCCTTGAGCACTATTTATAGGAAGAGGAGACCGTTTTTTGCGTGTTAATTGAAGCTGTCATGTCATGTGGAGCCTTTCCCTTCTCCAGCCAATTACTCAGATCTCACTTCTCACTTGGTACAGGGACTTTCCTCCTTAAGGGCAGCCAGCAGCCTCTTAGACTGTGAACACACTCTTGGACGAGTCAGAATCGATAGCTGCTCATCTCTCCGGGAGCTTGGTGAAAACACATTTCCAGCCACTAACACCAGGGATCTGGTGTTTCAGACAGGGAAACCTAGCATCCCCATGCAAAGACCAGCTGTGGGTGAGAATTAACACAAGGTTATGCCTTTGAGAGAGCCAGTCCTCAAGTTTTGGGCCTATTAATTAGAGACAGATGCCATAAGCCAGACATATCTCTAGACATGTCAGGAACCAGATGCTCCTGCTAAAAATGTCAAGCTAATTTACAATAAATATCCCTAAAAGATAAAAGCTCTGTTCTTGGGTTAAGAACACACACATACACACACACACACACACACACACACACACGCACGCACATGCACACGCACACACACACACATGCAGACACATACACACACAGGCACACATACACACACAGGCACACACACACACACACACACACACACTGAGCTAAGCATTTTGTTCTCATTCTGTGTATATGTATATGTGTGTAGTACCACAACCCACCCCCCACCCCCAGGTATGTTCTGCTTCATAATACCTTTCCTAAGAGGATGTTAGTATAAGTAGTCCCCAGCTCCTTCACTGAAGGGACTACATGGCATGGGCTGCTGCTTACCTGGGTATGCTGAATGAATCTCCCTGACCTGGATTTCGTGAGAAGCTAGAGCCTCTTGGCAGGAGAAATCAGTTTCCAAGTTCCCATCGGTCCCCTTTAGTATATGACGCTGTAGGGAGAGCCAACCTTCTTAGTTTCAAATATATCTGCTCGGAGCCCAAGGATCACTGCTATGCTCAATGTTCTTGGGCATTTAGCTCACCCCACTGAGTGTTTTATTACCATGACTTCTTATATCCCAGAGTATTGATTTCTATTACATTTATCTTTCTATTTCTTTAACAAAAGGCATTTAACCATGAGGTTTGATATCTCATAAAAGGCTCAGTATTTTGGTGTGAATAAACTTTGCAGAGCTAGATTAAAAATTTCCCATTTGTTTTCAACTTCTTTTTAAAAAAAAAAAAAAAATCAGGGAATAACACTGAAGGAAGCGAGTGCCTTTAACCATCCCATTGAATGGCATTATACTGACATCTCTAATTCAGAATGATCAATCACCTCACCTATACTGCCAAGTTGTGCCTATTAACAGCATTGCCCAAAGTTAAACTGGCCAAGAATGCCAGCTTCCCTGGAATTGTCCTTAACCTTTTAAAGCTGAGGATAAAGCAAGATTGGCTTCTTCCATCATTAACCAATTGTATGGCCTCGACCAAGACTTTCAACCATTCTGTGCCAGAATTTACAAGATCACTAATAGCAACCAGAAACACCTATGAAGTGCTTCATGCAATGTCAGGTACTAACTAGCATCACTTCATGTGAACTGGCTTACTACTACACAACCCTTTCTTAGAGGGCTACTAGATACTAGCACATTTTAGAAATGATGCCATTACATTTTCACAGCAACCTCATGGGAGAGCTGTTCATATCGTTCCCATTTTACAGATGAAAAACCTGAGAGGCACAAAAGAAAAGTCACTAGAACAAAACCCCTCAACAGGAAGTGACAGAGAAAACAGAATCCCAAAGCAGTATGTCTGAAATCCAAGCCAACAGTTATAAACATGTATTGTCCCCTTATGGTGCTTTGAATGAGAATGTCCCCCAAAGGTCCAAGTATTTGAGCTCATTCCCTTGTCAGTGGCGCTGCTTGGGGAGATACAGCCTTCCTGGATGGCATACCGGGGACAGGCCTTGACCGTTCATAGACCCATTCTACTTTCAGATAGTGCTCTCTGCTTCTTCCTGTTTAAAAAGCATATACCAAAATAAACTTTCATGTTCTGAAGTTGCTTTTGGCCAGGGTCTTTTATCACAGCAACTGAAAAGCAGCCAATATGCCTCTGAGCTAGATGACTTTACAGGCCAAGCAGAATGTAGTTACATAGGAGTGGGTGTGATGAATATCATAATTGTGGTGTGGTTGCTGTTAGTAAAGGGGAGGCCATAGATTGTATCCTACAACAACCCCCCCCCCCCTCCACACAACAAAGAATTACATAGCCACAATTTTGAAGCATCCTATAGCTATAATGTTCTGCTTGTGTGTCTCCAATGGAAATATTTGGCACTGTTTTACATCTTAAGTACCTACATGTGTCTATTTGACAATGAAATCCACATTGTTGGGCTGTGGCTTACGGTAAAGATAATGGACCTCGTTCCGCATTTCAATCTTTATTGATCAATTTTTAAACAAGACAGGTTGAATGGACAGATCTCCTAGCTCTTATGAATGATCATGTTTCAGCAAGAAAACTAAGCAACTGTTCAAAGAGAAAAGCAAAATCATTCCTGGCTGTATGTCACCATGATCTGAGAAGCTTTACCAAATAGCCTTGCTCCAAAAATTCTGGCTCATTTGGTTTGGTATTGCCTTGGTGGCTCTAGTATGTACTCTGAGTTGAGCATCATTAACTGTACCGGATTGGGGTGTTCAGTGGGTAGAATGTAGTTGGAGCAGTGATTTTGTGGTGGGTTGGACACTAAAAACTAAATGTAAGAGAGATTTAAAATACTTGCAAGCTGGGCAGTGGTGGCGCACGCCTTTAATCCCAGCACTTGGGAGGCAGAGGCAGGCAGATTTCTGAGTTCGAGGCCAGCCTGGTCTACAGAGTGACTTCCAGGACAGCCAGGGTTATGCAGAGAAATCCTGTCTCGAAAAACCACAAAAAATAAATAAAATAAAATAAAGTAAAATAAAATACTTGCAATAGCCTTCCAGTGATACACTACACGAACCCTTCATGAGGAAACAGAAGAGCCATACTTTACATTCCCAAAGTCACATTTTACAAAGGGCTTGACCTGTAAACCACCCAATATCAATAAATGAGGAATAAATATTACAGATTAAAGGGGATTAAAGAGACATAGTGACTGAATTCACTATATGGTAAGGGACATTAGTGGGATAATCTTCAAAAACTAAGTGTAGTTTGTAGAGTTCTGTATTAGTTTGTTTCTTGTTGCTGGTGTAAAATAGCCTGTTAAAAAAGAATTTAAAGTTGCTGTGTTGTGGCTCATGGCTCAAGGGTACAGTCCATCACAGTAAGAAAGTCCAGGTGGTGGGAACTTGAAGCAGCTGATGACATTGCATCTGCAGCCAATCAGATTTCCACACTGTAGATTAGTCTCCTCAGGGAAGCCAGGCAGCAGAATGATTTACACCCACTGTGGTAATTTATCTAGTGGTAAGCTTCATGTCAGAAAATTGATGAGATTTGGGTGACACTGTGGTAATTTGAGTCCATTGGGATAGAACAGAGAAGTCTGGGTCAAGAGAAGGCAAACACAGCCCACAGAGAAAACAGTAAGACCTGGGAATAGGAAATCAATGCAAGGATATAGTTCTGCTGGCGTTTCATTTTCTGATCAATCTCTGTCTTAAAGCACTTTTTTTTTCCTTTTGGGAAAAGAAAGCTACATTCCTTCCTTGTTCTCTCAGGCAGACCCTTTCTATATTCAGCCTATACTTGTGCTCCATTTCCACGCAAGTACCCCAGGGATGCCTGGATTAAACATACACCTAGTTAGAGGAGATATGAACCCATGTATCAGCCAATGACTGCAACAAGCTGCCCCATCAACTTTCAGATGTCTATCCAGCTCTCAAAATCACACACACACACACACACACACACACACACACACACACACCTGATATTCCTTGAACTCATCTGAGAACTGTAGGCTCCATCAAGATCAGACAAATTCTAGCAACTGCTGGGCAAAAATTCTGATTTACTAGAGCCCAGAGTGTTCCCATAGACAGAAACCCATAGGCTACTGTATTGAAGAAGTACAGTTTGAATCCTTATTTGTGAGAGAGTAGGGTGGCTCTTTTCAAACCCTTTGTATTCAAAGGATTTGCTAAAGTAGCATTTTGTCAGAAAAGTCTTGTAACTTGTGTAGCTGTTAAGATGGAAGAGTGGAATACACAGAAGGAGAATGGAGTTAAACGGCATCCCTCCTGATTCGGTGGGTGTGGTTAGATGAACAGTTCTCCTGGAGGAGGAACAGAACCCATTCTATGGCCACCTCACATACATCTTCATATAGATGCTGCTTCTCCTGTGGGACCTGTTTGCCTCTACCCACTGCTTGCACTAAGCCAAAATATACTTTATAACCAACACAAAGTCCAGAGTTCTCTTGGGCCATATTAGACTACGTAGTTAAAAAAATCAAATACTTTCCCCAATATTCTGTATGCATGTTGAGCCCTAGGTTGAAGTGGGAAGTCATCCTCAATAGCTCTTTTTTATATTTAATGAGGCAGGAGCTCAGGACAAAACCCAGAGCTCATAAGGTCAATCTCTTAGCCCCCTTCCCTGAGGATCTGTCTCTGTCTTCTGAGGATGGTATTACAGGTGAGGCCCCATGCCCATCTGGCATTTACGTAGGTTCTGGACATCTGAACTCCAGCCCTCTTGCTAGAGTGATAAGCAATTTAACCACTGAGTCATCTCACCAAACTATAAAACAAATCTTGACCTCCTAATTTGTTTTCTTCCTAAATGTGGCAGAATGTTGATTCTACTTCTGTCCTCTCTCTAAAATCCTATCCATTTGGAAAAAAGAACCTCTTCTCTGGCATGGTGATGCCATCATGGGAGGCGTCAGTCATTGGTGTTTGTACTGGTGGGTTATCTTCTGTTTTATAGGCGACTTTTGAATCCTATCTGACCCTTAGCAAGTGTTATTTGCACAGTTTGAAGACGAAACCTAGTCAGACCTTAAGAGAGGGGAAGACCCTGTATCTTAACGCAGGCTAGGGAAACAATGCCTCCATTCAATTGTCCTTCCAGCACTCTGCCATTGCTGAGAAAAGATACTATGATCAAGGCAACTCTTATAACTGCAAACACTTAGTTGGGGCTGGCTTACCGTTTCAGAATCCATTATCATCACGACAGGAAGTATGACAGAGTCTAGGCAGACATGGTGCTAGAAGAGCTGAGAGTTCTGCATCTTGATCTGAAGGCAATCAGAAGGCGACTCTCCCTCTTTTTCAGGCAGCCTGGAGGCTCTCTTTTATACTGGGCAGAGCTTGAGCACTAGGAGGCCTCAAAGCCCACCTACACAGTGACACACTTCCTCTAACACGGCCATATCTATTCCAACAAGGCCACACCTCCTAATAGTGCCACTTCACATGGGCCCAAGCATATTCAAACCACCACAGCCTTGGACAACTAAATGTTTTTTCTTACTCAAGAATAACAAAATAGAAGATACTCGTGCCGGGCTAATAATATTTAAAAAGGATTTGTGATCTCATGTGACAAGCTGATCAAAGGACATTTATTTTGTGTGTCATCTAAATGGCCTTGAAAAGGTTTGTATTTGAGAGAAGGTGGTGGAGAGCTAAGTCCTAGTTGGGTCAACCCATCAAGTATTTCACACAGTGACCGCATCCTCATTATGAATTTTAGAGAGCTATGGACGATAGACTCAGGGATATAAAACCAATAATAGCCTTTATTTGGTTCTTAGCAAAATTAGTATTTTTCCTGCTACTGTGCCAGCTGGTTTTAAAACCATAATCTTAGCCACTTCTGGCTTTTTTCCTAGTGATTATAGGATTTTTCTGAGTCAGTTCACTTCCAGATGGATGTTGAATTGAAAATCCTTGTACATGGTCAAAGCATTCAGGTGTGGCCATTGGAAAAGGATGTCCTTGTTTAAATTTACCCGAACAGATATCCATCACTGTGTCTGTCCCCCATGGTCCTCAGTCATCTGCATGCTTTTTCCTTGCCTTGAAGAGCTTACACTGCCTATGAAGATTCTTCTCCATCTTCCTTGTTCTGCCCACAGCTTTCCTTGGATCTCCTCTTTTTCCTGTATTGGTGCAACTCTTAAAACAGTTCATAAAGTGCTTTGCAGCTCATGGTGACACCAGAGCTATGCATCAGAATTCACTCAGGTACTCTCAGGGCCCTTGTCTGGACTGCCCTAGAGCCATGCCTAGGCTGCTGGATTTCTGTCTTCTTGGCCTCTGCCCTCTCCAGGAAACAAGGCCTGGGCACTGTATTTCATCTCAGCTCAGGTGGCTTCCAGAATCCTACCCCTCCCTTTCCCTTCAAGAGGTTTTAACTAAGATATGATAGTCTTGAACCCTTACTGTCCAAACATTTTTCAAAATCTTTTTTTTTTTTGATAGTAATAACTGACCTCACAGTATATACCCCTAAATACTTTAATATCAGCAGCTAGATCACAGCTCTTTAATTAAAAGGAAAATAATTGGCTCCTTCTCTTTTTTGCTTCTACAACTGAGGAAGTTAGATGGCCAACGGTTAGCTGTCTGCATAAGGATTTAATTAAAGACTCCATCAGTACATTCATCCCTTTAAAACCATAACCAATATTCAAAGAAGAAGTCTCCAGCAAATGTTTTTCTGTTATCAAAGGTTTGCAGGCCGGATGCCTCCTTGTCTGAATGAAATTCTGTGTCAATCACAGACCAGGAAGGCAGCTAAAATGCTGCTGGAAAGTAAAAGATAAAATCATCCCAGTGCACGTGTTTCTTGCTGCATGAAGCCGAGGAAGCTCCATGCTGTGGCTCATTCTGCTGAAACGCTCTTCTTTCAACAGCATCTTGAAGAGCCAGGCTTTTCACTGAGCTGACTGTAGGCAAACACTGTCTGGGACCCAGTGCCGAAAACACACACAAATCACGGCTGCATTTTTGTTACTCCTGCAAAATCCTTACGTCTAGCTAAAGAGAAGACGGTCACCGTCAGCCTGTCAGCTACCTTTGCCCTTGAAGACAAGTGCCTGTACCATAATCTATGCAACCAGTCAGCGAACCCATTGTTGGTTCCTTGCTCTCTGGGACCCTAGAATACTGTAATGGACCTAAACTAGTGATAATGAATCTCTTCCTCTACACAGAGCCACGCACTTATGAAATGGTGCACTAGCTTTTCCCGCGCCCCCCCCCCCCCCATGGTCAAATAATTTGGGTAGAAAAATGTCTAAAGTTAAATGTAAAGAGTGACCTCAGCGGAGGATTAGCACTCAGCTCCTGAACACTTCTTTATCTGAAAAGTGATAGTCACGCTTTGCCTACGTATGCAGAGGGTTGGGATCATCTGTGAGATAGCCAGCACAAAAGATAGTTTACATATGGGCAGGGTATAAAGCACTCCATACCACCCTACTCTTATGTTGACCCTGTCAATGTCATGAGCAGGAGTAAATGCTCAAAATATGACTGCCATTGAAATTCCATCTTCTGGGTATGGCATGGCTATTGCCTCCTGGAACTCACAGCAGCTGCCTGTACCATAATCAGTTACCCAGACAAGATCAAGCCAGTCCAAGTTCCCACATAGATAGGAGTGGAGGTTGGGGAGGATCTGCTTTCTAGGCTCCACCCCTATGGAAGAGCTACAGGCAGCTGGTACCTGCTAAGGGAGAGAAAGTCATTCTTCTTTGGGGGTGCGGCCTTTGTAATGTTTCCCAAGCATCAGTGAGTTGCCCCATACCCATGCACTTATGGGCCACACTAATTGTACTTAGTATATTGTCAAAGAAGAAGACAACATGAATTGGGAGGGAGAATGAATACATTGGGTGATATGGTGAGAAGTATGAAGGAGGGAAAGAGGGAATAGATATGATCATAGTTTATTGTATACATATATGAAATGCTCAAAAAATTTATAATTTGGAACACAAGTATGAACACCCTTCCTTGGTATTGAAGAAGAAATTAATTTTGTACAAAATGCCTTTTTCAAAATTGTCTGATTTTTTTTATTTCTCTAAAGTACCTTTGTGAAATAATTCCTTGGTTTGGTGATTTTGTTGTTCAGTTCCCTGAGCTCTTACTCGCAGGTTGAACTGCAAGAGAAATTGCCAATATTCAATGGGTTTTGACCTTCCTGAAATGCAATTTCATGAATTTCAAGCTCGTATAACCTTGACATGTACTTCTGTCTTGAAACAGTAAACTTAGAAAGTATTTGTGACTTAGCCATTGTTCTTTTGCTGTGAAGAGACACCATGATCATGGCAACTTTTACAAAAGAAAGCCTTGAATTGGGGACTTGCCCAATATCAGGATCAGAAGTTTAGTCTATTGTCATCATGGTGGGGACTATGGTGCTAGAGCATAGCTGAGAACATATCCTGGTCTACAGGTGGAGAGGGAGACAGAACCTGGTCTAGCATGAGCTTTTGAAACCTCTAATCCCACCCCCAGCAACACTTTCTTTAACAAGGCCACATCTACTCCAACAAGGCCACGCCTCCTAATCCTTCTCAAATAGTGCTGCACCCTGATGACTAAGCATTAAAATATACCAACCTCTGGGGCCATTCTTATTCAAACCACCACAATTTGTTTTATCACTAATGAAATCTCTCTGAAATGGTAGGAATAAAATGAAAAGGCCATCTGCAGTATTAAATATAGGAGAAGAAATCATGAACCAATCAGAAATCCTTGTTACTCTACATGAGGGGTCAGCAAAAACCAGACAGGACAGCTAAGGAGATGGCCCAGTGGGTAGGAGTGCTTGATATTCAAGTATGAGGACCTAAGTTCAAATCCCCAGTATTTGTGAAAGAAAACTGGATCACGTGGCCATGTGTGAGCCTGGAACCCCAGCTCTGGGGTTACTGGATAGAGACAGGAGGAACACTGGGGCTTGAGGGCTGCCAACATAGCTCCAGTTTCAGAGAGAAATCCTATCTCAAAGGAATAAAGTGAAGAGTAACAGATCAGGATATGCAGCATCCTTCTCTGGCTTCTGTAAGTACATGTAGGTGCAGTTGCAACATGTATACATACATACATACATACATACATACATACATACATACGTATGTACGTACAAACACACACACACATGCACACACACACATACACTCTCTCTCACTCAAGAAAAACAATAAAAGTACACATTTCAGATTTAGTGGGCCACATGTCTTCACTCTTTGTTGTTCTTCAAAGTCCTAATATGTAACAAATGAAAGTGAAAGTGGTCCAATAAAACTTTATTTGCATAAACAAGCAGAAAATTGGAATTGACTATGGTTTGCTAATCTGCTTCCCAGGAAACAGAAATGTGGTAAAAACACATCCCTATATACCCTGTGCTCAAACTTCGGAACTTCAGAGGACTGGGGATATTTCTGAGCTCCCAAAGACAAAACTCAGCTGGCAATTGTAGTTTTTTTGGTTCATGGAATAGGGCATGGTTTAAGACACTTGGCTAGAAAATGACAGATGCAGACAGGGAAATGGGGATCATTGTCAGTGTAGTTGCCTTGCCTTATGCATGCAAGGTCCTGGGTGCCGTCTTTAGGACACAAAACCATAGATCCAGATTATGCATCTCTGCAAATCTGCATACATACGTTCTAGAATGAAATGGCTATTTTTAAATTACTATTGTCTTAGGTGTGTGGTGTGTATAGCAGGCACGCAAATGCCACAGCACACATGGAGATGATAGGGAAACTCTGAGTTCTTTCCTTCCACTTTTATTTGGTTCTGGGGTTTGAACTTAAGTTCTCATGCTTGCAGGACAAGAGCTTCACCCACTGAGTCATCTCGCCGGCCCCAGACTAAAGTGTTTCTGAAACCAGGTCCTCTGATCAAGCTATTCTTTCTTGTGTGGTGGTGAGATACATCCATATTTGGCAATTTGGGAGCTCAAAATGCTTCCTACCTGTCACCTTGGAGAGTAGATATGACTCAAATATGTCTGTCCCTTTGAAACAGAGCAGAAAGTATTAACCAAGGAAAAAGGGGCTAAAAAGATACATAATGCAACAGATCTATAAGAGAACCAAAAGGGTCTATGGGACAGAGCCACAAGAGGATGTTTGATAGAATAACTCAAATAAGTTGGAACCTGAGGGACAAAATTTTGTGTTAATGAGACAAAAGGTTGATATCTTCAACAGGAATAGAAAGGATTTTAGATATTCTAGGAATGAGACAGATGTAATAAGACAACTGGCAAGGCACACCCACATGAGTGCATGAAATAGTGCTTTCTGATATAGAAAATTCAAATTCCTATGGGTAAGGATATTTAACAGGAAGACAGGACTCCTGCCTAGTATTTCTACAGCCCTGGGCACTGGGAACCAAAACTCAGGCCCTCTGCAAGAGTGCATGCTCTTAACCACTGAGCCACCTCCCAGCTCCAAGGTTCTTGATTTTAAACATTGCTACAATGGTTTTAGGATTCTCCTGTATATGCATCAAGTCCCACCCAAGATCTAGTGTCATTTCCACCTTTGGCCATGTGGTTGCTCTGATCTGGGCTTTATAACGTTCAACTTTCAGGTAAGCATTTGGTGTGTGTCATGGCAGAGCATCTCAAGGGATGCTAAAGAGTGACTTCATTGATGGGAACTCATGGGACAAGCAAAGCTGGGCAAGTTTGGACAAGTTCATTTTCATTTCATAGAGGCAGAGGGCTATATTGTTCTTAGGAACATACTGCCTACCCTCAGAAATGCCACCCTAAGGGGCCATTAAACAGGAAGGAGTTGTCCTAGGTTTACCTGAAGGTATGTTGGCACACTACTCATTATCCCAGACAAGATCTGATGCCATTGAAATACATTGGGCATGGGATCTTCTAACATGGTGCCCTGCCTATCCAATAGGCTACTCATTGATGGTGGAAAAGTATTAAGTGTCGATTAAAACAGTGAAATGCAAATACTGATTGCAAGAATGAAGCCATCAACTGGAGTAATAGTAACCATTAACTCCAGATGTAGCCCCAAGATGAAGAGCACTGGATCCCCAAGGACAGTTGTCATAACTGTCATAACTCCCAACAGCACAGTGTAAATGAACTCATTCAGCGTGTGAACTAACTCTCATGTCTCAAATGATCCTGTTCAGTATTTTTTAACCTTAGACAGGATTACTGATTACCTGTGGATCTGTTGAAATGAAAGTTATGAATTAATTTGTAAATGCAAGGGCCTGGAACCGGGAATGATGCTCATTCAACAGCATTTGTGGATATCGGAAAGATGCAAGTGCTGGTGTTGTTGGTGTTGCTGGTGCTGCTGGTGCTGCTGGTGCTGGTGGTACTGGTGCTGATGATGTTGGTGCTGCTGGTGCTACTGGTGCTGGTGGTACTGGTGGTACTGGTACTGGTGCTGGTGCTGGTGCTGGTGCTGTTGGTGCTGCTGGTGGTACTGGTGCTGGTGGTACTGGTGGTACTGGTACTGGTGCTGGTGCTGGTGCTGCTGATGCTCCTGGTGATAGTGTTGCTGCTGCTGCCGTTGATGGTAATGATAATGATGGCGATGGCGATGGTAGTGGCCTCTTGCCCACAGGCTTGACTATAAGGACATAAAACTCTTTCTAATTTAACAGTGATTTCCTTAAAACTATTTTGTGCAGTATGTGCAGAGGTGTGTGTGTGTGTGTGTGTGTGTGTGTGTGTGTGTGTGTGTGTGTG
>JADRCD010237735.1:0-13048 GCA_019843815.1 Montemys delectorum | reverse complement strand
GTGTGTGTGTGTGTGTGTGTGTGTGTGTGTGTGTGTGTGTGTGTGTGTGTTTGAAACAGGGTCTTTCACTGGGCTGGCTGGCCAACAAGCCCCAGAGACCCTCCTGCCTTTGTCTCCCCAGCACTGGGATTATAAGTATACCTTACCACACCTGACATTCTTTATACAGGTTCTGAGGATTGAGCCTCCAACACAAGCTCTGAGCCCTCTCCCAGACCCAGTGTAAAGCTCAGAGAGGGCTGGTAGGTGTTAGTAGTTCCTAGTATTTTTCAAAACTGAAAAAATTCAAAGCCTCCGTGTGTGCTTGGGAAGTACCCAATAGATAGGCTAAGCAGCCAGACTCCATAGTTGAAAATATGACCAGCATCCTTTTCATTAGTCTACCCAGGAATTTCAGCCACTGTCTTAGTTAGGGTTTCTATTGCTGTAATGAAATACAATGAGCAAAAAGCAAGTTGAGGAGGGAAAAGTTTATTTGTCTTATACTTCCATATTGCCATTTATCATTGAAGGAAGTCGGGGCATGAACCCGGAGGTAGAAGCTGATGCAGAGCCATGGATGGGTGCTGCTTACTAGCTTGCTCCACGTGGCTCGTTCAGCCTTTCTTGTAGAATCCAGGACCACCAGCCTGGAAATGCACAATACACAATAGGCTGGCCCATTATCACTAGTTGATAAAATGCCTTATATCTGGATCTCATGGAGACATTTTCTCAACTGAGGCTCCTTTCTCTCTGATGACTCTAACCTGTATCAAGGTGACACAAAAACAGCCAGTAGAGTACCTAGGAGGCAGAGACAGGAGGATTTATGAGTTCAAGGCCAGGTCTACAGAGTGAATTCCAGGACAGCCAGGACTACACAGAGAAACCCAATCTTGAAAAAAAAAAAAAAAACATATAGCTCATAAGCAGCCTTTGATAAGAGAGACACTGACGTACACTAAGATTAGCAGAGGGACCCTACACATCTGGGTGGGTTCCTTCTGTAGACAGGACCACCAGGTCTCTCCAGCAAGCTGAAGGACATAGTTCAGGCAGCCCTGGTTGAGAAGATTAGTCATTTGGAGACCACAGAGCCACTGTGCCAAGACACTTCTGAGGTCACAGCATAATGAATAGCAACCCCCCAGTTTCAGTGTCCTGGTTTGATGAGTACATGTAATAATTCTAATTACAGTAGTCACTAACTATGAGTTTACTGGTTTCTCTGGCTTCCTTGCCTCACTTCACACCAATTTATGCCACACAAAGAGAAATAAATCTCCATGTCATTCTTAGTAAAAATCGTTTTACTTGGCTGGGTAGGGACTGAGCCCTAAATCAAATACATGAAGAAGCATGAAACACATATGTGTACCACATGCATAATGAGGAAGAAATACAGCTTCATCACCCTAATACCATGTTTAGTTGCTTCTTGTATGAACTGCCCATGTAAAACTCTCACTTGAATCACTTATACATTTACGTGATTTTGTGGTCATTTAACGATGTTTATCACCCTTAGATGCTACTGGTGAGGGACTGTAAGCTAGTTCAACTCCTATGAAGAGCAGCCTGAAGGTTCTCAAGGAACTGAGATCTACAATGGGAGCCAGCTATCTGATACCTGAAGGACAACACTTCAGCTCTCTTCCCTGCAATAGATGAAGCTTCTTTCTGATTTCCTGCTGTTTCTCCTCGGACTACATGAGAGTCCCTAGTGAGAGATCAGCAGAGCTGACTGAGGACAAAAGCCGTGGGGTCCAGCGTAAGCAGAGAGATGAAAGCTGTGTTAGATAGACCCTGTTTCTTCTGCCACTGGTGGGCTAGCCTGGGAGCTCAATCTAGTAAGATGAGAGCCAAGTTCTCCTTGATGAATTTCCAGTCTATACCTAAGGCTGGCCCCCTTAGAGAAAGTATTCACAGTACTCCTACCCGCTTTTCCTCTCTGTTTCGTTAACTGTCTCAGGAGTTCACTGTAAGAAGAAATGAGCATATATGGAAGAGGGAACCTTCCTCAAGCCTGAGCTGTGTATATTTTGCTGGCCTGTAAATTCCCAATTAGAAATTTAGTCACTGGAGACAATGGTGACCCAAAGTTATGCTCAGGGTGAGCTGTGGCCATCGTTGGTTTTGTCAGTCTGGTCCAGCCTTGGGTGGTGTCGACTCTCGTGTTCCAGTTTCGAAAGGGTTTTATTGAGGTGCCTTGTATCCTGGGGGTGGGGCAGGAGATTGAGGCAATCATTTTTATTTTGAATATCAAGAAAGTCAAATGAGAGAAGTTTTGCACACAGTTTTAGCATTCTAGCCTACCCTGTTTTGTGTCACCCGATTAAGAAGAACAAACAGAGCCTGTGTGAGGTAGAAAAGGAGACGTGGGAGGAGGGGCGGGGCTGATAGAGAAGCAGGAAGTCTGCTCTGTTAGATTTACCGATTTCAAAACCTGCTCGGGCGGGCCTGCCTCTTTAAGGAGCGCCGAGGCCACTTCCATTTCATGGCCAGAAATAAGTAAGGCTTCAACACTGCATTTGTGACCTTGCTTTGATCGTATGCCAAGGAGGAAAATGAACGGATTAAACTTCAAATTGCCCATCTTCAAAAGAACATGATAGGGAACTTATTTAGAATTTAGCCTTTTAATTTAACATAACATTTCCTAAACATGTGCTCATCAATTATTGAAAGACCAATGAGAAAGCCAGCCTTACCCCCACCTTGAGAATACCGACTTTACTGAATTCCATTTCTTCTGCTTTTTTTTTTTTTTTTTTTTTTTTTAGTAAGCGTGTGAGTGTGCTCATGACTCTGCTTGTAGTCAGATCTCCTAGAGCTGGAGTTACAGTTGGTTGTGAGGAGCCCATTGTAGGTGCTGGGAACCCATGCGCAAATCTTCTGCAGGAGCAGCAAGCTCCCTTCACCACTGAGCCATCTGTCCCCTACCTTCTAAGTGTGTCGTCATGTGGTGTTCCTGGGAGGTGTATTTCCCACGATGAGCCTGCACACCAGAAAACACCTGCAGGCCCTTGACCTGCATTTTGGAAAGCAAACAAAGTCTATTCCCAAAGGCTTCTTACCATGAAAATAAATGTCAGATTCAAGCAGGCACTGGCTGGGAGCAAGTGCTCAACTCCCGTTGTTTGTCTCCATGTTCTTCAGTTTTATCCCTGCTTCATAACAGGGACCTGGGGGTGCGAGGCTTAGAACCCCTTAGAAGTGAAGAGGAGGAAAGAGACCAGCAGAATAACAATAGGAGACATAAAACCTGTACTTTATTTTTAGTTTTAATGATTGAGCCATTTCTTTAAATGCTCATACCGCCTCTTAAGATATTACAAATGCCATTTCAGTTTCATGGGAAAAAATCAGTTAGAAAACACCATTTTTAAAAAGACAGTCAAGTTAATATGAATATATAAGTCTTTTGATCATGTTGCCCTGAGTTCACAGTCTCATTTGCATGCATTAAATTAACACATAATCTATATACCATCTACTCTCTGAACTCTCTCTTAACATTGTCCCCGACAGACATACACCCATAATGACACAGTCTACCTGACAAGTGATTCTGGGTTTTTGAACAGCTCTAAGGAAGTAGAAATTAAACCTAGACAGAAGAATGGGGTAAGATTAAGAATGTACCAGATTCGATCACGCCTTCCCCATACCATCTTTATACAGATGATCCTAATCCATTTGGCTAGTGCATGTAGAGGGTCTGACTTGATTAATCAATAGAACAAATACACCAAAAGGAGGATTCTTCCAACATTAATTCACTCATTACTCTACCAGGCGAGCTCTCTTTGAAGTCCAAACATCCTTTGCAGCATATGGTCAATAGTCACTAAGAATGAACAAGACATAAAAGGACAATGACACCCTTCCTGCTCTCTTCTGCCCTCCCTAACTAACCTCCAGTGAGAACACAGTGGAAGGAAGTCCAACCCTGACTGGTGTTGGGGACAGGCCACTCAGACGTGAAAGCTAAGCTTGGTTTAGAGAAACACTTCAGAGTTACATAAAACAAAATGGCGTGTCCACAAGAAGAGTGAACAGGGGCAAAAGAGAGAGTAGAAAGAGATCAACCTTCCTTTGGGATCTTTAAGTGAAGTTTGCCTAGAATCTAGGAAACAGGATGGAGTAGAGGTGGGGTATGAGGTTGGTGGGGTAAGTGGCAACCATTTTCTATGGCCTTGAATGCTCAGCTGCACTTCATTTCAAAAAAACATTAACAGATTTTTATAAAGGAAGGGTCATACTTGGAATTTTCTTTCTAAAGGTCCTCTCTAGCAATGATCTTTCCAGGTTGCTTTCCAAATGTCCCAGTAATAAGCATGCCTAGAACAGTCACAGGGTCAGCTTCAGGGAGCTCGGAAATCAGTGGCAACATTATAACAGTAGGGCGGGTGATGGCTGAAGAGTGAATCCAGAGAATCCAGAAGCTGTTGAGTGCTTCCTGTCACTGAGGGAGGGGAAGGGATAGGACATTTAGCTTCTGGTTTGAGCAACTGGGAAGATGGGGGCATGTTTACAGAGACAGATAAGTAGTGATTTATAACTTGGCTTTAGAGCCATTCAGTTTAAGGTACTTATGGGTTGGCTATCTCACAGCATCTACCCAGGACACAATGGAATTTGGAATATTACCTTGGGTATCCTGCCTGAGGCATCACTCACCATATTGTCTGAGGCAGGGTTTACACTGCCCTTGAACTTGTTAGGTAAGCTAGGCTGGCTGGCCAGTGTGAGCCAGAGGAATCTTCCAGTCTCTGTCATCTCAACTCTGGTATAACAAATACACATCACCATAATTCGTTTTTTATATCATGGTTTGGGGTCAAAGTCAGGTTTTCACTTAGCAAGCACTTGACTGACACTTGTGAAGCTTTTCAGAAAAGAAAGAAATGCCTGTATTTAACTGGGTGTGCTTGTTGGTTTCGTACATCAACTTGGCACAAGAGGAGGAGAGGTAGGAGCCTCAGTCGAGGAAATGCCTCCATGAGATCCAGCTGTAAGTCATTTTCTCCATTAGTGTTCAATGGTGGAGGGAAACATCACTGGGCACTTCTGAGTTCTGTAAGAAAGCAGGCTGAGGGAGCCACATGAAGCAAACCAGTAAGCAGCACCCTTTCATGGCCTCTACATTAGTTCCTGCCTCCAGGTTTCTGTTCCTGTCCTGACTTCCTTCAAAAATAAACAGCAATGTGGAAGTATGAGCCAGATAACCCTTTCTCTTCCCCAGCTTTCTTTTTGGTCATGGTATTTTGTTGCAGCGACAGAAACCCTAACTAAGACATGTGGGCTCTACATTTTAAGCACATAACCACAAATAAAATCGTGGTAGTGCACTTATAGTTAATTTTATATGATACATAGAAACATTTCTATTTGCTCTTTGTAGTCTTAAATGATTATGGACAGAGGCACTGGACCTGAGTATAGACACAGTGATATTTGTACAGCTATAACTAATAGGCCAAACCTAGACATAGAAATAAAATATTTTCTACCTTCTAATATGATATTAATAATGACAGCTCACATACTTATACTGTGCTCACACTTCAAATACCTTAATTATATTGGTTTATGTCATACTCAGGACACCTGTGAAAGACAGATGTTGCCGTTTTTCCCCATGTATAAATAATATGGAGACATCAGTGTGCCGGGGTAGAAAGGGACCAGGATTTGAAGTAGGTTATATAGTTCTATATACTGTGCTACTGTCTAGGGTCTCATGTTGCCTATACAACACTTGAGTATGGGTAAATCAACACTTGAGAATAAAACCTGATCCCATCTTCAATTACATGAGCACAGTTAGATCCTACATCTGACCATGTTGATGCTCACCACAGATGATTCTGTACAATGAAGATCAGAGAAGAGAAACAACAGATGCCTCAGGGAAGGCATGAAGCTGTCACTGGCTCCTGAGAAATGTCCCGAGTGAGATGACCATCAATACTGTGACCCAGTATGTGCTGGTTACAAGAGGGCAGCCAAATATTTCCTTTGTTTGGAAAACATGACCATGAGCACAGGCCCAGTGTTCTGATTAGCAGAAGTCAGCATTCATATCTGTTCTCAGAGGGCTTGTCTAGCCTTCCTATCTCCTCATCCTGTGCAGGACTACATCCCTGTTACTCCTGGGCTCTCAGGCATGCCTTTGGTGAGGTAAACCTTCTGTTTTTAGCCTTCTATTGCTATGATAAGAACTATGACCAGTAGCAGCTTGGGGAGGAAGGGTTTTTTTTTTTTTTTTTTTTTTTGGCTTGTACATTCTGGGGCATTGTCCATCATGGAAAGTCAGGCCAGGCACTCAAGGCACAAGGGCACAGAGGCAGGAACTGAAACAGGGACTGTGGATGAATGCTGCTTACTGACTTGCTCCCAAGGCTTATCATCCACTACTTTTCTTACACCTCCCAGGACAAGAGTACACAAGAGTAGCACTGCTCACAATGGGCTGGGTCCTGTTGTATTGATCATTAATCAAGAAAATGTTCCGCAGACTTGCCTGCAGTCCAGTCCTAATTTAGGGTCCTTCTTCCCAAAGGACTGTAGTTTGTATGAAGTTAACAAAAACTAGCCAGCGCACTTGGGGTGATCTCAAAGCTCAAAGATATTTACAAGTAGATGATGACTTTGTACAACCAAGAACCACATAGCCAGGGCTGGCTGGATCAGGCCAATGTGAAACACCAGAATAACTTGGCTTAATGGGATGGGATAATCTTACTCAGAGAGTAGCCTGTCACCGTGTGGAGTCTGAACCAATGAGGGTCCCTGGACACACGATATCATCTGCAGATCTCTGTATTCATTCAGTTATCTGACTCTTTACATGACTTATTAGATAGTTATGCACTAGATTCCAAGAAAACCGGCTCAGGGAAGGAGTGGGTAGGCTAAGTCATATAGACTGTATGTCGTTGGCTGAAATCCGATTACTAATATGCACATCAGTTAACAAGACTGACTGAACTGACTTCTTGTTGGGAGATTCAAATTTCTTTGCTCTCATCCTGGTGATTAAACCTTCTAGGGAAATGATCAAGAGCAGCTAAAAGACTGATACTATGACCATGAGAAGAAAAACATATTTGTATATCTTCATCCCTGGTTCACAAAGTCCTAGAGTCCTTAAAGTAGCTAGAATCCATGTATCTTTTGGTGTGCTAATGAGAAAGGTGAGTTTCCTGTCAAGGCAACCTGTGATTAGAGGGTGGGTAAATTCCCAGAGGAAGAGACAGGTTGTCTTAGTCAGGGTTTCTATTCCTGCACAAACATCATGACCAAGAAGCAAGTTGGAGAGGAAAGGGTTTATTGAGCTTACTTCCACGTTGCTGTTCATCACTAAAGGAAGTCAGGACTGGAACTCAAGCAGGTCAGGAAGCAGGAGCTGATGCAGAGGCCGTGGAGAGATGTTCCTTACTGGCTTGCTTCCCCTGGCAAGCCTGTTCTCTTATAGAACCCAAGACTTCCAGCCCAGGGACGGCACCACCCACAAGGGGCCCTACCCACTTGATCACTAATTGAGAAAATGCCTCACAGCTGGATCTCATGGAGGCACTTCCCCAACTGAAGCTCTCTTCTCTGTGATAACTCCAGATTGTGTCAAGTTGACACACAAAACCAGCCAGTACACAGGTAAAGTAGAGTTCCTCACCAACATCCAATAAAGTAGTGAACTATGCTGGTGTAAGGAGACTTCCATGTGAAACCAAAAGGTCAGAGTTTGGAAGCTTCCTGTGGAGATGCTGGGAGGGTGATGTGCCTAGGAGTGTGGAAGCTGCGCATGGCTCCCCACACATTTGCTGTGTGTTCTCCGCCATGTGACTGTTGCTAAGTTGGCTCCTTTGTAGTGAATGGATAAGTGTAACTGTGGTGGAGGAAACTTTGTGGAAACCAACTGTTGGTAACTGTTAGGTCAGAAGCATATAACCTTTATCTTGTGATTGGCATCTTTGCCTTGTAGACTCCATGAACTATAGAATGAGTGTTTCTTTGCCCAGCATGTGTTCACAAAGATGGCGGGTGTTATGTAGGCCCAGCCGTGACCGAGGTCATAGAGATGAGACATTGTTCAGCTTCACTGAACTTATCCACTAGACTCCAATTATGCTTCTCCTCTTGTCTCCCCCTTTTTCTTACTTACCTTCTATCTTGACTTGTGTTACGGTATCATGTGTTTATAGGTATGTTTGAATACCTTTTAAATATGAGGCACAAACTGGGTAAATACTGATTGCAGATATGAAGTAAGAAACTTAAATAAGACATGCAACCTGTCAAAGTTTGGAGGGAAGGGGCTATAAAGCCCCACCCCTATCTGTGGAGCTATTGACAATTAAAGACTGATGGGGAAGGGAATGTCAGCTCTTTTCAAGCATTCATTCTCTGAGAGGCTACCCACACTCTAGTAGATGGCCCCAAACCCGTGAACCTACAGGAAGTTCTAAATGCACTCAATAAGTTATTTTTTAAAATGGGCACATCTGGGTTTAGAGAGATGGCTCAGTGGTTTAGAGCACTGGCTGCTCTTGAAAAGGAACCAAGTTTAGTTCCTAGTACCCATATGGTGCCTCACAACCACTTGTAACTCTAGTTTTGGGGATCTGATACTCTATTCTGGCCTCTGAAGACATCAGGCACATACATCATGCATCATGCTCATGAATATAATTGCTCATAAACATATACTATAAATAAGTCTTTTTAAATGGGCACATGAAGTTGGGAGGGAAAAATAGGGATGGATGTGGGATGAATTGGAGGGGAGGGAGATGGGGTGAATTTGATCAAAATATTACAGATATATAAAATTCTCAGACTATAAAAAATTAGAAAATGAAATCTTGCATCAAGATCCATCAAGTATGAGCTAAGTCCTCAGGCTGCACTTGCAAAAGCCAAATCCATCAAAAAATTGAAAACTTAAAATCCTACATCCTCCAAATAATGAAGGGCATGTGATCAATGAGCAGAAGAGGGGGCCATTTGATGAAGAGGAAGACACCATCAAGAAAGGAGGAAAGGGCTGAGCAAAGTAGTCTGGGAAGGATGAAAAAGAGCACAGTACAGCCATGAAATCCATTATGCTGCATGCTAACCTACAAAAAGGAAAACCCTCCTAGGGCTGAAGACATGGGTCAGAGCTTGTACAACTCTTATCGAAGGCTCCAATTTGACTCCTACTGTCCATTTCAGGTAGTTCACCAGCTATAACACCAGCTCCAAATGATACAATGCCCTCTTCTGGCACCTAGCCACCCCCTACCTCCACTTCCCACAAAATTTTTTAAATAGCTGTTATGTGTGTTGCCAATGATAAACCACAAGGTTTAAAGCCAAAATTCATTTTAGAAAAATTGTATCCACCAGATTTTTTGGTAGTCAATATTCTTGGTTGTCATTTTAAGATCGTATGATTACATTCATCATTTTATATGGCCATATAACTTAGGGAAGTTATTTACATGACAGTAACTACTATTATAAGGTCATGCAGGGGTTAAAAATAAACTCTGCTGAAAGTACAAAATTAGATCCATGAGCTTTAACATAGTTAAAGTGTTGTTTGGTTGGGCTTCAGAGTCTGAGCTGCAATAACCTTCAGAAGCAACTATTTGTCAAGCATTGCAGTATCCTGGAAGAACAGCCACATTCCTGAGAGGCTCTTCATACAATGTACACCTTCCCCACTATGCATTTCTACACACTATTGAGTCACAGAATCATAGTGCACTGAAAGTAGATTGAAAATTAAAAGTGAGATGATTTGTAAATCCGGAAAGCAACAACAATCTTCTGAGTGTATCTTGTTATTTTTCAGAAAACAGAACTTTCCCATCATAAGGTTATGATATACAAAAGGCCTATTACTGTTGCTTTGCAATGCAGTCATAAGTAAAAATTTTCCAATTTCTGTCTTATGTCTGGTACGATTAATGTGAAAAGAGGAAAACCCAACACTATAAAAGCTCACTCTTTTGGCTCTCTAGCAATTTCTGGGAGTTCAGCGTCCTAAGACCAAAAACTGGAGACTGCCATGATACAGCATAGAGGCTACAGGGAGATCTCACAGCCAACGCTGAGGGATTCCACAGTGAAGAAACCCATCAGATGGAAAACCACAGCATTTAAGTGTGTGCTTGGCTGGCACCGGGCATCAACACAGGAATAGGTTTGCTGTGGTGGAGGTGGAAGACCCCTGTGGCTGGTCTTCCTATGTAATTGTTTCGTCTACAGGTACATCGATGGGCTTGATGTGTTGTGTCTTCCTCTAACCAAATTGTCTTGTATCCCATTTATTGCCTCAAAATATGAATATTTATAATGTCCCTAATGGAAATCTCCTCATTCTTGGCTAGATCTTACTTACCTCCACTGCAAGCTCCTGAAAACATATAGAGGGCCTTCGAAGCACTCAGCAGATGTTCATAGCTATCAACACCCTAGGTATAAAGCCCTATGTGGTCCAATGAAAACCCTGGCCCCTGAGCACTGAATTGAATCTCTAAGTATGGGTATTGGGAGCTCTTTTTGTGGTCCCATTTTCTAGGCTGGGTCCTATACCATGTAAGAGTAAATACTAGCTCAGAAGCAATGGAGAAACAAATTCCCTTTGTTTCTCTCTGCTGGAAAGTGGATGAGAGTGGATGTGTGTGTCTAGCTTCTTGGGTTCCTGTTTGACCTTCTCCACAATGATTGGAGTTATACTCTAAATAAACCACTTATTTCTCTGTGTCCCTAGCTTTTTGTTGGGATATTTTATCACAACAACAGAAATGACATAGGACACTTAGGTTAGAACCTGAGGCCAGACAACCATGTTGTAGAACCATCTATTGAAGATCATTAGACAGCAAGTGCTGCTGGTTGGCCAAGGCCTTTCAACATGGAGAACACACATAGGGCCATTTGCCCAAAGCCTCTACCCTAGCTCTTTTGATTCTTTTCCTCTGACATGAACACTTAAGTTTGGTGGCTCAAACTGATAAGCATCATATTAAAAAATAATAGTAATATGAAAAAATGGATATTCAGCGAGGAACAAAACCTACCCTCTGCTAGTCGGTTACTTGTTCTTAGGCCTTGGGGAGGTGATGGGTAGGTAGAAACTCTCAATTGGAAAAATAAGTGAGCCAGAGATAGGACTTAAGAATTTGCACCTAAAACAAAGGAGAAATGAGAAATAAGTTCTTAACATCTTACCACCACCACCACCACCAGCATCACCATCACCACCACCACCACCAGCATCACCACCACCACCACCACCACCACCACCACCATCACCACCACCAGCATCACCACCACCACCACCACCACGACCACCACCACCCAATTCCTGAGGACGCTCATAACTAATCAAACCACTGGCTAGGTTTTGCTAGCTCAGAGCATTCCTACTATGCAAAGGGAAAGGGTGCTAGTTCTCAGAACTCCTATCTAGAAAGGCATAGGACTGGGAGAAAGAATTCCTTAAGGAATGCCTTGGATTGGTAGCTGGAGGCCCAGGCTTTGGGGCTTGCTTATCTCAAGACTTGAGAGATGATGTGGGAACCCCATTATGTCCTGCCTATGGCAAGGGAAGATGCTTGGTTTGCTACTGTCAGTAAAAGAGAAAAGAACAAAGACAGAAAAGAGGGAGAACGAATCTATCAAATGCCTATAAGCATAAAGAAACAAAGCAAGCCCAGAGCTTTGAATGGATGCTCTGGGTTGTTGGGGTGGAATGACATAATTGGCATACAAGAGAGTGGTCAGATATGGGAGTTAAGCATGGGAAGGGCTATGGTGAGTTCAGCCTGGGGAGCTGCTGAGTTTGGAAGGACCACAGGCATGGACATAAAAGGCTAGGACGACATCTTCTAGATGCTAGAGACAGGAAGCTCTTACCTGACATCAAGGGTCTGTTCTAAAAGTCTGCAGGACTCATGAATTTCAAACCCCACATCGTCCTGTGATCACAGCATTAGCCCCTGGGTTATTTTATAGCCACCCTTCCCTTACACAAACAACATTTCTTCTCATCAATCTAGTAGTCTGATTATTCACAGTTCCAAAGCACCTCTGAAGCCAGGGCCCCAGGGACTTTGACTGGTCTTAACTTACCGAATGAACCAGGAATATTAATTTGTAAAATGATACCAGCAAGGAGGGAAAGGTTAAATTCACCATCCACTTGGCCAACTTGAGGTTAAAATTCTATGAACCTGAGGCTGGAGAGGTGGCTCAATAAATAAGGTTCCAATTAAAAGCAGGGATGATGACCGTAGCATGTAGCTGTAACCCCAGGGCTGGGGTTGGGTGGGGACAAGTGGATTCTGGAGTTCATTGCCCAGCTTGCCTCATTGAAATGATGACTTCCAGTTCACTGGGTTCCTCAAAACCAAGGTGGAAAGAGATTGAGAACAACGCTGGGCAACAACTGCTGGCCCAACCTGTCTACAAGACACGAGAACACTTATACCACACATACGCAATTCTATGAATTTCATAGAATCCACTGTTCATGCATTTCAACAAAATACTGTTAACTGTTGGAATTTTAAAAAATCAGGATTTTTTTAATTGTACATGAGACTCATTTTGCCATTAAAAATGTACAGTGCTTAGTATATACTGGTTTTTTACTTGTAAGTTCTTATTTAAGACTAAGAAGAATTCTATAGATAGGGTTTATTATACACACACATTTAGTTCTCTGAATTTCCTTTTTAATCTTTTCTGGACCCCTCTGGGTATTCTCTTATTTGCATCTGTAGTGGACTCTAATGTTAAGTTTTTAGACAACCACATGTCAGAGCAAAATAATCCCCATCTGTGTAGCCTTGTAAAACTTAAGGAGAGATCATGCATGCCCTGTGCTGAGTGAACATGTAATAGGTGTTTTCCAGTAGAATTAAGATTGTGTATTTAATTAAACATTTTAAATCATTGCTTTGTATCATAGAGTCTTAGCTATTCTACAGGGAGAAAAAAAAAAGCAAAATGTTAGTGGTTTGATTCAATAAATGTTGGTTGGTTTGTTTACTTATTTTTTTTT
>JADRCD010237734.1:0-22105 GCA_019843815.1 Montemys delectorum | reverse complement strand
CTTTCACCAATTAAGCCTCTCATGATGAGTAACAGAATGCTGAGAGGAAGTACACGAAACAGGAATTACTTTGAATAACCCACTTTACCTACAATAAAGTGGTGTTTGTGCAACCCAAAGATTCTCAGTCTAATACTGTTACTTTAACAGCAGCAAGAATGAGATTTCTTTTTTTCTTCCTTCCTTCCTTTCTTTCTTTCTTTCCTTTTTGTTTTTCTTTATTGTTTTTGAGACAGGGTTTCTCTGTATAGCCCTGGCTGTCCTAGAACTCACTCTGTAGACCAGGCTAGCCTTGAACTCAGAAATCTGCCTGCCTCTGCCTTCCAAATGCTGGGATTATAGGCGTGTGTCACCAAATGCCCAGGAAGAATGAGATTTCTTAAGAATGACTGTGTTCACATCAATTCCCTTCTTGGGAGTCTGTGTGGAACATCCTAATTGGTGCCCTTTCACGTTTAGCTGTAGTTAGATTTGATCCCATAGGTCAAATCTGCTCGCAGCTTTTGCATGTGAATTTGAAGCTTCACTGATTTCTACCTTCTCTTCAGTGATGTTAAAATTCTGTTCACTAAATGATATTCACTAGACCTAAATCGTTCTGTTCACAGTTTCACATGGTAATCACGCTGCTAAATAGGGCAGAATGTACTTTTTTTTCTACAGGGGTTCTTACAATCTCTGTAGATTTTTAATACATCCTTGTGCCATTTATACTTCCCAATTCTGGAAGTGTTGGACATATATATTTTTGTAGGAATCCTCCAGTGCCCACACGTACACATAATTAAAATCTGGTATGTATAGTTGACTGACACTATGCCAAGTACTACTATGTGAACTCTGAGTGCTGTGAAAAAAAAAAAAACAAACCAAAACAAATGAAAATTGGCTAATTAAAACACAAAGTCTTCACTTGCATCAATGTTAAGATCTGTAAAGAAATGTGAGGGGTATTTTTTGTTTTAAATAGAGAAATTTGAAAATGGAGAAAAAAAATCACAGACTTCCTGCTGTCCTCTGATTCATCTCTAATTCACTGGAACTCTCATTTAAAAATATCTACATTGTTGAAAACCCATTTAATTTCCCATCTACAAAAGCATGCAACTGGTGATTGCTGCCAACAGAGAAGATTGCTGCCCAAGGACTCAAGATGCTTTGAAAAGAACATTGAAAACTTTTAAGATGAGTGAACTAATGGCCCAAAAGGATATGGGAAACCTATTGGGAAACTTGAGGTTGATGATTATCTGCAAGGCCTCCTTAAATGAGAAAATGTTATCTGCTAATTAAGCCAAACCTATTGACAATCAGCCTTTCCTCTCTCTTTAGCTTACACATATTGAGCATAGGGTCATAAGTTAGGATCTTAAAATGTCATCCTTGGGATCCTCATTTTGACGACATACAAGTGTAAACAGTTCTGAGGACAAAGGAAGCTCTCATTGCAAACACTGCTTTCAATGAAAAGTCTTTAGGACATTTGCTAAGTGTAACAAACTACCACCATCCCTTATCAGTGATAATATGTGAAAAACCTGAAGTATAAATATAAAGTGGAAATGTGAGAGTTATCCCTCTCTTGTAAATATTTATGATTCATCGGGAGGAACTCACAGTTTTCTGTGAAAAAGAAAGAAACGAGTTGCTGGGTGTCATCTTTGTCAGGTGGATGCATCACTCTGTGCTTTTAAAGTACGGATGACTGGCTGACTAATCACTTCTTGTTCTGTGTCCCACATATTTTCCTGGCATGGTTTAGGCCATTTTTACTCCTTATGACATTGAGTAGGTTCCTTACAATGACCTACTGAGTCAGGATTTTACGTCTCAGATGAGGAATCGGGGATTACTGAAAAATGCCACTCAGGTAAGCTTTACCCAGGCCCCGGGTGAGTCACCTAAATGCCCTTTCTCTTCTACGGCTAAAGGAGACACCAGAAGGTCAAGAAGTTCAGGGTATTTGCATCTGTTAAATCATACCATAATTTATCCTCAATTAAAAAATTTGATTTCAACTTATTGGATGCCTTAGGGGCAAAAGCTATAAATATACTATTTTTAAACTGCAATTAAACTTAGTATTTTTTTTAAATGATCAGACTACTTTTAACACATAGGGTGATGACCAATAACATCTCCTGGTTTACGTCACTTGACACACATTTACTTTATGTTCCTTTTTACTATAAAAACTAATGTTTCTCAAGTATATAACCTACTGAGAGACAAAAACATCTTACATGTTCTTCAGTCTTGAGAACACATTTCAAATATATTAGCCAAACATATAAACACATAATTTTCTCTCCTAATGCACTGGGTAATGTCCTGTTGTAATCAATTCTCAATAGACAAGCATTATTTATATAGCTAAAATATTTCATTCTTAAGGTAGTTTAATGACATTGTTTTCTGTTTTTTTTTGTTTGTTTTTAATTTCTCTTATATTTGTTCAACATCCAAAGTAACTCCTACTTTTTACCCAAACATCAAAAGGCTCAAGTCCAGGATTTTCCCACCATTTCTCTATGTTCTCTTTGGGGACACAGAAGTTGTGTGTTAAGCATTCAGCAGACAAAGTCATTTCAGTTGTCAATCTTTTCTGAAGATGCTTTTCACTTAACAACTTTTGTAAGTCAATTCTTTTTACCATACTACATGTAATGAGTAATCACTCCAAGAATGTTATATTAGTTTTACAACCCACTGCACTGAGCAATATCATTCTGCTTTAAAATGATTTACAAGACAGAACTACGGGAGAAATGATTAAACCCATTTCACACATTAAAAATGATTCCCAGAGGAATTACATTCTTGATTATTTGTTTAGGATGAAGTTCCCAAACCTAGAATTTAAAACCTAGTCTAAAAGTCTGTCCACTGTGCAAAACTTTGCATAGCACTGAACCATCATTGGCACAGCATCCTGGGAGGTTTCTTAAATCATTATCTCAAGCGCTTTCACATGATTTCACGTGAGGCATGTATTTTCATACATGTTTGATGCCTATTTACTTCTTATGAATCAGAGTTTAAAGTTATTTATTATATCCTTGAATGATTACTAGAGCAGAACTTCCCCAAAACAGTATATTTTTTATGTAAACAATCTAGAAGACTATTTAACATCTATATCATATACACAGTGTCTTTCCCTATGTAGACTATGAAGTAATCACTATAAATATCAGCCACTGATGTCTAGTTTGTATATTACATTAGGTTTTGCATTCACCACTAATATATTCTATTATAATTATCATGGTAGAATTTATCAAAATTTAAATAAAATAAATCAACTGAGAAAATTCATTCCAGACCTTGACAACTGGTATATATTTCCAAATTTTAAGTTACTTTCTAAAAAATTATATTAAAAAGATGATTTCAAAGGCATGTCTCTGAAGATCACATAATAGCACTAGTCTTTTTAAAAATCTCATCAAGAGCATGTACAAAGATAGAATTTATTGTCAAGTAGAAATTGTATCATATTTTATATAATCAAATCCTGGAAATCTGACATAGCATCCAACTTTAGTTATTGTCTTTAGCTTATCTTTTTTATTAGAAAATATTAGGGTGGTTTTTGAGATACTATATTGTCTTTTAGAACAGTGTAAGTAACTAATTTACAAAAAGTTAAGAAAAATAAATTTCATGGTTAGATAACTAGAGTTTAGCTAACAAAGTTTCCTATAGCATTAGTTTTTAAAAGAAAATAAAGTCTAGTGCTCATTCTGCTTTCTATGCTTAATATACATCCTTAGAAACAATAGAGAAGGTCAAAAGTTCACATCCATTTTATTCACCCAGAAGCTTCTAGATTAGACTAGCAAAGAGATTAAGATGTGTTGCAGGGGTTGAAAAGAACTCATTAATACTTGCTTATTTAGAGATGGAAGTCAATTCTTCAAATAGCAAGTGCTTGATGATAAAAGCTCTTGAGTTATTATAAGGATAAATAATTATTCTGAATTAGCATCTTCTATTGCAATCAAGATAATTTTTCTAGTCATGGGAGGGAAGGATAAATATTCACTGAAATGCACTTTAATAGAAGAGTCTTCACAATCTTCCATCAAATAAAACCAGTATCTATATCTTCCTTAAAAAACATTAGAATACTGTTAGAGAACAAATCTTCCCATTACTCCTCTAAATCAGAGTTGGGTTGATGCCCAGACCACAAAAAGCTTTTATTTGTGAAGAATCCTCTCATGCTATTAATGTATAACACAAGTGGCTATTTAAATACAATATAACTATATAATTAACCAACAGAGACTTTTTCTAACTGTTCAATTACAACTTTTACCCATAAATGACATAGAATAAACAGAGTTAAAATTGTTTCTAAAGATAAATGTGATAAAGAATATTACCCAGATTAAGCGTCCTTTAATCAGTTTAGCTGATATTTGGGCTAAAGGAAAGTTATATTTTAAAACTCAATAGGATAATCTTGAACAACAATTTCAAAAATGATGAAATTAAAAAAAAAGACCTGTACTGTTGTGAGAATTAAAAACAAACAAACAAACATCTTTATTGCTCATTTCTACTTCTTAAAGGATTTGAGTAGAAGACTCTACTGTTCCTACTTGTTACCAAAATGGTATTCAACTTCCCCACAATGACTAATGCTAGATGCAGGGTCTCTGCTGTAGGGAATTGGTACTTAAACCTCTCTCAGCAGAAACGTATGTATCTTTCATGGTTCTGTCCATATCACCATTGCCCTTTATGTATTTGTGATTTCTTATTAATTAAGATATTTTTGAATATTTTTGATCCACTTGAAATAAATTTATTCAAATTCATTAAATTGCCAAATAAATGGACCTCTCCAAATGCATGCTTCTTTAGATCATCTCCCATGAAAAACATCTTGCTGGATTAAGACAATGGTTAAGCATTAAGATTCCAAGACAAAACAGAAGACTCAACAAAGACTGCAGCCATCCAGAAAGAGGAACTACTAAGGATATATCTTAATTGTATTTTTCCAGGTGAATAGACACAAATCTTTTCTTTTCATCACATCTAGTGTATGACTGCTTAGCCTGTTTGGATAATTAATGAGCCGACTGTTATTCACACACACACACACACACACACACACACACACACACACATTTTACTTTAGTAAGGCATTCCTCCCTGTGATTTTAAAAAATGGGAAAATGGGCAATGAATACAGTCTAGATGAATTCAGAGTTGGGAGGACACAGGAAAGAAAAAGGAATAAGGAAAAATTATACTGAATTGCTCATAAATGTTTCATGCTGAGTGGACCTCTGTAATGGTGTCTTAAAACCACTGAAATTCATTGTGTTCATATTTCTCAATTATTTTCTTAAGAGTTACACTTTGATTTGATATTGTCCTTATGATAAAAACATGTCTTTGCTATTTTATGCTACTGATCTCTCTCTCTCTCTCTCTCTCTCTCTCTCTCTCTCTCTCTCTCTCTCTCTCTCATAATGACAAGCTGTAGAATTAAGAAGTGATTCCTGTTTAGGAAATTTTCACCAAAGACAATGAGTTTGAGGCTCTTTCCCATTGTCTCTTCTTTTCAATCCAGTGTATCTGGTTTTGTGTGGAGGTTGGTCCTTGATCCACTTGGAGTTAAGCTTTGTGCAAGGTGACAAATGTGGATCTATTTTCACTTTTCTACACACTGACTGCCAATTAGACCAGCACCATTTATTGAAGATGCTTTCTTTTTCCATTGTATGGTTTTTGGCATCTTCGTCAAAGATCAAGTGTCCGTAAGTGTGTGGGTTTATTTCTGGGTCTTCAATTCCATTCCATTAATCAACATCTGTCTCTGTACCAATGCGATGCAGTTTTTTTTTTTTTTTATCACTATTGCTCTGTAGTACAGCTTGAGTTCAGGGATGGTGATTCCCCCAGAAGTTCTTTTGTTGTTAAGAGTTGTTTTTGCAATCCTGGGTTTGTTTTTTTTTATTTTTTATTTGTAATTGAGAATAGCTCTTTCCATGTCTGTGAAGAATTGTGAGGATCTGTGGGAGGGAGAACCTGGTTGGGGGCGATAGCTGGATTGTAAATAAATAAAATGATAAAAATTAAACAAACAAACAAAAGAATTAGGAAGGGATATAATGCACACATGTATAACATGAACAATTAGTTTGCATAATAAATGGTAGGAAAACATATCAGAGTGGGATAGCTTACACTTTTTTTTCACTCAATATTTTACTGACAATCTTTACTGAAATGAAGGTTGGTCACTAAGCCCCCATCAATAGAATGTTTAAAGATATAACAATAATTGAAAAGGTATTCTGTGAGATTGAAAATGGTTCAAATTACAGGCTTAGTGGTAGACTAGCTAAATGCTCCCTTAGAGTTGGATACCTCCTTGTCTAATACAGTATTTTTTCTCATAAAACACAAAGTTCTTTCTTTAGTAATTGTGCCTCTGTACAATAAGTAATTTATTTGACTAAATCAAAATAGGGCCAGCTGACCTGCCCATGAAAGAGAACAACAGCTAATGGCAGGGCTTTCAGTATAGTCAGACTCGTGGGAAAATTGACTGACTGTTAATGTATCTTCTCAAGTTCTTTAAGACTTAGTTCCTTCCCTGAGCAGGCATAATAAAAGTTCTCTGAGCATAGCTGTTAAGAAATGTAGGCCTTGACCTGTATCAAGTTTGTGATACAATGTCTGGCACAGGGTGAGCTCCTGGGTAACACTGATGCCACAGCTTGCACAGTTGCCAGAACAGAAATCATGGGAGCAACACCTCCATGTGTCAGATAAATTCATGTGTATATATCTGTTCTTTTAGACAGAGGAATAGGAGAAAATGCTTGTTAATTCATGAGCAAACATATAGACAACTATTAGCTAGGAGCTTAATCGCCAAGATGAGCATCCAATAAGCCTCCAAGGCAACATTATGGATAATAGCAGGCAAAGCTAGGGAACTTGTTATCGCCTACATACAAAAGGTGTGCCATCAAGTGTGGACTGTACTCCACAAGTATAGAAATGATTCAGACACATGCATATCATGTCCTGGACTTGTGGAGGCAATGGCAGATGTAGTGTTCCTTGGCTAATGTAATATCCTGATGATAGAACAATTCTGTTTTGGGCCACTGAAAATTATGCACACATCAAAAGACCTGATTTCTCATGAGCATTTGATGCATCATCCACAGAATGAGTGATACATCCCTCATCCCCAGAACTGCAGAAAGAGAAGATTGAAAACAGCCTAAAATGTCACCAGTGGGGCCAATGTGTAAGAAAATTTTAAGAGGAAAATTATAAAGTGTTGTATTTAATTTTATGACAAGATGGTTTTAACTCAACAAGTGTTAGATATACAAGATTTATTTTAGCACTGAATGTGAAATGGCAATTAAGAGTTTTTTTACAGGCTAAATCATGCTAAAAACCAATGAAATCACATAGATGCTAAAGAAAAGAAAAACCTATTATGCTTCATAAATACTCATTGGCAGTCTACTGAATTCTGAAGCAGTTAGGTAGAAGCTAATAGATGTGGATAGTGGTAGTTTGTCATAATAGCATTGGCAGAGTAGACTCTATTTGAGTGAGTAAAGTTTTGTAAGTTAAGCAACAGAAACATGAGGGAAAAATTGGAAACACATTTTGAGGGTAGAAGGCAGAAATAATGTCATCAGAACCACAGTCACCATGCTGTGCTTGTAAAGTAGAATGTTACTTGGTCTTTAGAGGGTTTATGATGTGAATTAAACCAGTAACAAAAGGTTAAGACAAATATGTTAAATGTCTATCTTCCTGCATGAAGTCTAATGATTCAGTCAAACAGGACTTTGACTGACAGCTACCTCCTTATACCTGTCAACAATCCTTCCTATTTTCTGTTGTTACATCATAGAATTTGAGTGTCCGTTGATTTTATTACCACTTTATTTTTTTATAGGCCATAGAATTATTTCTTGTTTCCTCCTCATAATCAGAAGTAAACAAGAAGAATAGTTTAATAAGGCTTTATTCTTGTCTTACAAAAACCCAACTTGATTTTTGTAGAATTGAAGATTACATCTGTACAGGTTAAAGAACTCTATCACCATATGACACACAATTCTAGATGCCAAGAGGAATATAGCTCAAGTCTCTTGGATACAGATGTGTGTGTGTGTTTGTGTGTATGTATATATGTATGTGTGTGTGTATGTATGTGTGTGTATATGTTTATGTGTGTATGTGTGTGTATATGTATGTGTATGTGTGTGTATGTGTATGTGTATGTGTGTATATATGTGCATATGTGTGTATGTATATGTGTGTATGTCTGTATATGTGTGTGTATGTGTGTATATATGTGTATGTGTGTGTATGTCTGTGTGTGTATATATGTGTGTGTATATGTATGTATGTGTGTGTATGTGTGTGTATGTTTATTTTTTTTTAAAGAATTTGAGTTTGCTTCAGATGCTCTATAAGTCTGTAAGAACAATGTATAAGATCACATCAAAGCTGGCTTTGTGTGCCTCGCCTGTGCTATGAGCCAGGATGATTTTTAACCAAGAACTTTAAGCTCAGAGTACCACCTAGTCACTTAGTAGTTGTGTGTGACCCTGGGAGGGGGAGGTTGTCAGAGTTTCCTCATTTATATTCAAGAATATAAAATATGTAGCATGCAGTTATTTGTAAGTATCATATTAAACAGTAGATGTAGATGCCTTTCACACTCTAGCACTCAGTATATCATAACTGTTTTAGTTTATCATAGAAAGCTCTGTTTTTTAGAAGTTGGAACTGCCTCTTCTGTCTATTAAAGTTATATACTTGAATTGTTTCATCTTTTTTCTAGTGGAAGTCTTTTCTGCCACAATTTCCCTCATCTCCCTATGAATAATGACTTTCAAATTTATTTTATGTCCCAGGGGCACTTTCAACATCTACAGCTGAATGATTACTCTTTTCAACCAAGCTACCATGCCATACCTTAGCCGCTGCTCTCTGTGGGAGATATGTCTCAAGGCTCTCCCAAGATGCCTGAAACTATGTACCAAATCCTACATATACTATTTTATTGTATGTATATATACCAAATGATAAGCTTTAATATACATTTGCAACAGAAAGGAGTTATTAACAAAAACAATAATAACAAGTTTAATAAAACATAGTTAATAATAACTCTGACAATCTATAGTAACACAATCTTTATGGGCTTTCTTTTCTCCTTTCTCTCAAAATACTGTATTAGTCGCTTTTTTGCCATTTTATGAGCTAATCAAGACCTATGTGATGTCGTGAAGTAGGGTAAATGAAGGAATGGTAATATTGTACAAAAACATTAAGTGGTATTAAAAGGTTACTTGAACACAGCAGTATCATACCCTGAGTGTTGATACTGAGACATAACTGAGACAGAGATCTGACCAATGGGTGGGTAGCATCCATTATCTGCATGTAAAACAAAAGGTGACAGACAAGGATGTTGGAAGACTACATCAAGTTACCCAGAATAGGACACAGTTTGATCTTGCAATTATGGTTTCTGGAACCTTCTTTGTAGCATTTTTGGACTACAGAGTTTATACTGCTTGGGTCCTAAAACTGAACTCATAAATAAATTACATTGTGTTAGTGCATTCCTTATGAAAATTAGAGATCAACATGGTCACTAGATTCTCTGTGACTTTCTGCATTAGTGAAACTGCCACAGATTTTCTTCTCTCACCCCAAGTATCAACAACAGCCAATACTTTCAAAACTGTTTCATGATACATTTTCAACCCACACCTTTTCATTTATTCTTTATGTTTCCTGTAGATCCAAGTCAATATTACCTCACAAGACAACTTACGTGTTTGCTAGACACACTCTTCCTTTCTGTCCTTAACTCTTCTAGTTTTTAAGATATTACTTTGTAAGCCATTTTGATAGAATGGGGCATTCTGAAAGTGCTCTCTCTCTCTCTCTCTCTTTCTCTCTCTCTCTCTCTCTTTCTCTCTCTCTCCCTCTCTCCCTCCCCATCTGCATTCTGCAGCACAACAGAGTTCGTAATTGTATTTCCTGACTATCTTACCTTCATTACCATTTCTTCCACTCAATCATTACTGGCAACTTCCCCCAACTTACTCATTGTACTCGATCATTTATTTTTTCTATTAATTTATGTTCTCATTTACTCAGCGACTGGAGCCCATGATTCACTCTACCTTTGCCTCCATTATTATAAACTAGAACTCTTGAGATTTGAGATGAGTTTACTATTAAATTCTAAACATTTATGAAATCACAATGCATATTATGATAGATTATACTTAAACAGGAAGATTTTTCCTTTTTAGTGTCTTCAAATAAAGCCCTGTATAGTTTATGATGCCTTGGGCATCTTTGATGAAATGTCCTAATATTTATCTGAGCATGAACCCATCCTTTATGCCTTCTGTTTCTTTTGCCTCACCATCCTTTTGTGTCATTACTTATTATAGATAATGTTGAGTATAAGGTTGCATAATCCCTAGTTCTAGTTATTCATTTCATTTTTCCCATTATTCAGGAAAAATCTGCCTTCCTGTACTCTTCTAAATTATTTATCACTATTTACCAATTTTGTGTCTCTCTTCATTTGCAAGATCAAAATCTGGGCCCCTTATGGGAGCATAGAATGCCCTTTGCAATCTGACCCTAATGGAATTTTTCTATGTTTCCATTCTCCCATACAATTTAAATATCACTTTTTAAAAATATTATTAAGTCATCCTGAACAAACTGTCATGCCCCAGGACATGCTATGTGATTTGCTTTGAAAGACTTCCTTTGATCAAATTCAAGCTATCTTTTAGATTTCACTTCTAATATCATCTCTCAGAAGCATTTCTTGCTTCCCTCTGAGAGAATCATCTTTCTACATTTTCATTGCATGGTGCATAAAAACATGGACTTGGGAGGGAGATTCGGAGGATATGTTAGTAAATCTGTAGTAACATGACCTCTCTGGGCCAAGTATTTCTATGACATGAACCTATTTTGCTCCTTTTAAAAAATATATCTTTAGCCTTCAATATAGTTTTTGATATATAAATATTCATTGGATAAATACTGCCATTATACCAGTATTGAATCAATGCTTTTAATGACCAGACATCCAAATGGGTAAACTGTTCTGTCAGGTTCTATGTATACAAAGAGTTAAACATATTTGTGTTTCACTTCATGTTGGGGTATGTCTTGCTACCTTCTGCTGCCAAAAGTAAATCTTAAAATAATGATAGACCCGAGGTTGATTCTGTATAGCTATTTTGATTCTTTTAGCCTCATGTCAGCCTCTTTTTAGTTTTTAATTGCCTCAGGAGCATGACCTGGTGTCATAGCTTCCACCAGATAAACCAAAGCAATGAGGGAATGATTGCCATACCAAGAGAATTCCGTGCTTTTTAAAGGTCAGTGCTAAAATGCTCCTCTGCAATAGGCTGCAAATAGTTCACTTTGTCTTATGCACGAACGTGCTAACATGAGAAAGGACAGCTCATACCTACAGTGGTGTGCAGAGAAGTCAGCAAAAGGCATCAGTGATCTAGAGCTACAGTCAGGTTAAGGTTAACTTCCTCTTCTTTTCCGTGTACCTTACCCTCACACCTCATTTCCCTCTGGCTCCTTTTTCATCTCCTGGGTTCACTGTGTCTCTCTTGCCTAAGCAAATCTTGAAGGCAAAGCTTTAAGAGTCTTACCTGGGAGAGTAAAGCAGAAGCTATGCTAACAAGCAACAATATTTACCCAGTGGGACACTTTACAGAGAGAAGCCCTGAGTATATCTAACCAGACATTTAAGTTTGACTAGTTTTGATTCAATGATTCAGTTTAATAGTTTGAACAGTCTGCATTTTTTCAGGTTATTTTTGGTAAATCCAAACTCTAAAGGCTAGATCTCCTCCAAATGTTAATTAATTTACAAAAGAAACTATGCATCGGAGGAGTGCCCAGTGAGTTTCCCTGATGTACAGGGGTCACAGGTCCTTGAGCACTGATCATGGCCTTCATAGTTAGATAAGGCTACATCCGTGACACACCCATATGTGTAGTTTTACTGAGAGAGTTGACACTGAGTCCCTTTACTTCATGAAAGGAGTAATTATGGTCCCCATATCATCTGAAGTTGTTCTCACCATGAATTTTTCTCTATGTAACAGCTTCCAATCTATGATGTGGTACCACAATGACCAAACATTAGGCTCAAGTGGATATCAGTGTGCTTCCTTTGGAAGAATTAGAGATGGAGGGCAAAACAAAAATGGACTCACCATTAACAGTTTGCCAGAAAATGTTTCTTTTATTTTATCGAAACTAGATATTTCTAGTTTAGCAAGAGTGCATTAACAAAATCATTTATTCTAATGGGGAGTCTTTTATGATAAATAGAGCATATTTTAAAATACTACTCTGTAAATCTAGGGCACTATAAATTAGTTGCTGATTTCAAACAAAACATGAACAGTTGACTTGAAACTCAGATGAAGAAAAAGTTCCTAATCTATTTCTTAAGAGAATATAAAGCCAAAAAAGAAACTTAAGGAGGGTTGATTATTGGCACTCCAGAGACAACTGAGTGTCAATTTCTATACTGAACAGTAGGATTCTAGGGAGCCCCTATCTTTCATGCATTTTTAATTAATAGAGATGAAGGATCACTTCAATGTTCAGAGACAGATGCTAGCTCATTCATCCAGACAGCCCATTCTAATACTTTGTTCCATCAATCATAATTTTTTTTCTAAAATATCACCTTCCAATTGCATTATTTATTTTAATCTCCTACATTTTGCTCTGTCCCAACAGTAGTTCTTTAGTGTAACTTTTAGCATGATAGTATATCTACTAAACAATCACATTTTCCCATTAACTTGATATAGCTAAACCTTCAGGTCTTAAATGTGCCTCATTAATTAAACCATATAGTTACCGTTACTTTCTGTTGCTCATCAGATGTACAGCTTAAGAGTTTGGGTGTTATAAGGAAATACCTTGGCCATCTGCCTGTCTCATATACGAGTTGCTGGTTCTCCTGTCAGTTTCTTGTGGATCAGTGGTTCTAGTCTTCCTAAAGCTGCGACCCTTTCCTACAGTTCCTCATGTTGTGGTGATCCTGACCATAAAATTATTTTTGTTACTACTCCATAGTTATAATTTTGCGACTGTTATGAATCATAATGTAAAACATCTCTGTTTTCCAATGGTCTTAGGCAATCTCTGTGAGAGAGTTGTTCAATTCTCCCAAAGGGGTCATGACCCATGGGTTGAGACCCATGGTTGTGGATGTATTTAGTAAAGAACACTGCTAAGCTTACAGTTTGTAAATAAGGACAAGAAAGGAGGCAGCTATGTTCTCCACAGGTGGTGGCCATGTTCATCCCAAGGTCTAAGCTCATGAGCTATGCCTTCTGAATTATCTTCACATACTCTTATTTGCCTTCAATGTCCCTTCCTTAACGTGGTTCAAGGTCTCTACTCATGGCCACAATGCAGTTCCCCTTTAGGCATCCTGTTCTGCAACAGTAATACTTCCCAGGTGTTTTCCCTTTTCCCACTGAAGTATGAAGTTTCTGAATCACACATGATCTCCTTCCCCTCTACCTGATAGTGATATGAAAAATGGAACCTGAAGTCAGACAGATTTATCTTCTGGTTGCTAAATGTGTTATTTGTATGACTTTGTTAAGAATTTATTAACATTTCTCTCCTCTATCCCTCAGAATTTTCATTTGTGGAATGAAGAAAATGTACCTTGCTCATAGATGTGTTTGGAGAATTAAATAAATTCTTATCTCATTTCTCAGAAGAATATGAGAAGTACTTTATAGCTCATGTAACATTGAGCTAATCTAAAATAAAGATTGGTCTTTCTTTTCTTTTTTTTTTTAAGTATATTTTTCTTAAATCTTGGGAGCTCTTCTGTGACTTTTTAACATATCTTTGAATGTAGAAAATTCGATTTATACCATATACACTTAACTTACAGACAGATATTTACACAAATTCATAAGTTTTGGCTCAATTTTATACTATTGCTTTGTAGACATTGCTTGAATCCTGTGTGTGGGTATTGATGGGCTTGAAGTTGACAAAAAGAGAGGTTCAATTCTCAAGTTTACCAGTTAAAATCTGAGTTTTCTAAGTTCTTTAGCCTTTCTGAACATCAGTTTAGCTGACCATAAGATACAAATATTATTAATAGTAATATACAGGTTGAACATCTCTATATAATTGATGAACATACAATTCACCTTGATTTCTAAACTCAATATCTGATTGAAAGTATGAGCAGACAGATCCTAGAAAGTAGCACATGTATGATTCATTTTAATTAACAAATTATTTTCCTTGAAACTTAGCAAGGCATTGTGATCAAAACTGAATAACTTTCTTTTCATGCCAGAGAGATTATTCTGAGTTAAGTTTATTGATGACATAAAAGCACTTGAAAGCAACACTACTAGAATAAACATATTACCACTCTACAAATGTCTTGTAATGGTGGGTACTTTATATGAAATGCTCTTTCATCTTTATACATGTTAATATTTTGTCATATTAATGTGTCCATATTGTTCACCAGCCAAATGCTTTGTCCTTGTTATTCCAAGATGTAAATCGCAGTAGAGTAAGCTATGTGCCATTCTATTGCAGGCAGTCCAATGTTCTTTTTGAAGAACAGAGTTTTGTTTTTCTACCAAGTTCAATTGATCTTTCATTCACTATAATTTTCATGACCATTAGCTAGAACCATAGGCTTATCTATTTGATTCCAGAGACCATCACTTCTATCTAACTTAAAGTTTTTATTTTCTATGGTCAAGAAGTTTGTGAAACTAAGTTAATTAGTTAATTCTTAGGCCTAAACATTGGCCTTCCATGGCAGTGGAAGACATATGATTCTCTATTTCACCCATTTCTGCTGATACTGTTCAAACTCCCAAACCCCAAAGTTGTCCATATCCAACTCCCCAGATCTATTCTCCAATGCATCTCTACCAATACCTAGAGTTACCTTCTTATTCCAGGATGCCAGCTCTCCATGTCTTCCCTGGCATTACAATAATCCTTCCTCACATATCTCTTATGGTCTCAGCTGTCAAATCTTCCAAATTTTATTTTACTTGCATTCTCTTTACTGTTCCCAATACAGTGGACATTATTTACTACCATCTACCCACCCACCCATCCATCCATCCATCCATCCATCCATCCATCCATCCATCCACCCATCAACCTATCCATCCATCCAACCATCCATCCATCCATCCATCCATCCATCCATCCATCCATCCATCCATCCATCCATCCATCTTTTTCTCTCTACAAGTATGTAGAAAGCAGCTGCAATGTCTCAGAGATGACAGTAGGTACTCAAATCACATGGTAAGAGAGAAGCCATGGAACCCTTCCAGTTTATGTCCTCATGAAGATGAATTTGAAAAGAATGATTTCTGTATAGGGTACAGAGTGTCTCAGTGGGAAACTCAGTAAAGTTGGTGTCTCACAGAGGACATGACCTTGGCAGCAGTTCTGGAAACTGGAATTTTTAGCCACTTGCTTACAACTGAGCTTGCTACACATTGATCCTTTCTATTAAACTATAAGATTTTCCCAAGGCTTAGTACAGCATTTTCAGCCATTTCAAGTAAAATGGTGTCTGTTATTATCACCTAAGGGAAAGGCTAGTTAGAAAATCATTTTATGATATTCTATTAGAGATAATTTAGACAAAATTTTCATCTCAACCTTAAATAACTTCATAAATATCTAATCTATCTATCTATCTATCTATCTATCTATCTATTTATCTATCTACCTACCTATCATCATCATCTGTCTATTATCACCTGTCTATTATCTATCAATCAATCATGTATCTATCTAGACACATATGACACATATAGTTCAGTTTGCTTAATTTAATTATATTTACATGAACAGACTTTAGAGAGGAATTACTTTAATTGAATCTAAAACTGAATGCAGAAAAAGTTTGAGTCTTTTCACTCAAGATTTTACAGCCTGTAGTTTAAGTACTATTCCTAAACTACAAAAGAGCAGCACTCACTTTCAAAGACCTAAAACAAACAGACAGTTTTCCTTCATAATAACATCGTCTGAGGTTAGAAGGGATCTATAATTCAAAAGGTCACGTGGAAAATATTAATGAAAGCAGAATGTAGTCAAGCCAAATAAAATAAGAAAATAAATCTAAGTTAGCTGTAGGCACTGCAAATCAGATCACAACTATCATTTTAGAAGCAGGAAGCAGCTGTTTACACAAATGTGACATCCCTAGAATGTTTGCCTATACGTCTCTTTTGAACGTTAGGATGTGTCATTCTTCTGAAGTTAATAATCCCAGATAATTTTGTGTACAAGAGCTAATTTAAATGACTATGAGAAAAAAGATAATTTAAAGACAAAGACTTAACAAAATAGGTCAGAAAACCTTGTCAAAAGACTAATTACCAGTATTTAATAAAGAAAGCCAATGGGTAATTTCAAATATAAATGTTTTAGAATCAAATTACTGACATTTTAATAGTGATTAAACAAGTCTGTGATCATTATTGTTTCAACCCTGCAGGAATTAATTTAAGATTTTGCAAATCTGGATCTAGCACCACATGCTTTTGGAAACTGTAGCAGTGCAATTGCCGACCTGGTCGGATAGCATGGTGCCCACTATTGTTCCAAGAACTGCATTACCAGTCACTGAACAAGTCAGGGACCCATGGTATTGTCAATGACAATGATACATGGCGGGGGACATCATGACACTTTATTTTTTGTAAATTAGTGAGATCTGTTAGTTACCATGAAGGCCATGCTTCATAGCAGATCTTAGGATGGGTGTGTGAGAAAAAAAAAAAAAAACGATTAGGGAAGGAAATTCTCTCGAAATGCAAAGTATCAATTTCAAAATCAGATAGCAATCTAACAGCAGAATTAATTTTGCACAATTTTGTGATTAAAAAAAAAAGATCATCACTGAGAAATGCTTTCATTGTCTGTCCCAAATTGATTCTTTTTATCTCTTGGTCTCTCGGCTTTCAGAAAGGTTTTAACGGGAGCCTGGAAGAAATTTGCTGCTCACTCATGATGATGCTTCAGAAAAAGGTTCTTCAGAATGGATCAAAGGCTGTAATTTCCATGCCATTTCTGCCCAATTTTCTTTTCTCCCAATGTTTTCATTTTTTGAAACAGCTATGATTGCAATCCAATTTTGCCCACACAGCACTGCATGCCTAAATGAACCATTTATCACAAACTTTTTGTCTTTTTGTTGCTTGAGATTTTATTTGCTTAGAAATCTTTTTTCCCATTAATGTTTACCGCTCAAGCTGCATTACAATTACCTTCAGTAATTACTACCTGTTGAGGCTTATATTATTCTATTCTCCAGATGTGGCATCAAAAGTTGTTATTTCAAAACAATTATATGTTCCTGTTGGAACTCATTCTTACTTCACCAAATAAAGATCTCCTTATAGATCCTTGGAAAGTTTTCTCTGTGATGCTTGTCCTGATTTACAAATACTAAAAGTTTAAAATGCCTATGGTATTTCATAGGTGTTCCCAGTGAGTTTTTATATGCTCAGTGTCATCGTTTCCTTGTATGAGTGATTATATTTTGAAATCACTGGGAAGGACCTGATCAAGTCATTTACTAGTTACTAGTGAGTGACTTTGAAGTACTGGTTGACCATCTTTTCAATTTAAGATCCATTCGTGGAGTTTATATAAGACAAAACTCTGCTGAAATTGGTTCAGAGATTTGTCACAATCATTATAATTAGTGATTCCAAATCCTTTTCCTCATTCTCAAGAATGAGAAAGAAATTAACAACGTAGTCTAGATCTACAAACAAACAACCAAATCAGGCAAACAATCAAATCAGGCAGGCTACAGATCTTAAATCATAGCTACACAGTTTCTGTTTTCGTCTTTTAATTTCAGGGCACTCTATAGTGTATTTGCTAAAGATGTTGAGACTCTACAGAATCAGGAACTAAGAAGGATAGTATGTAGAAAAAGGCTTCAGAATGAGCCGAACACACACATCTTGACTATTCTTGACTATCACTGAAAAAGATGAGTCTTATAATTGCAATTTGGCTTCTGGAATTGTACTTTATTTTCCAAAGTAGCATGCTGATTAGGCTTCCTGTCATCTTCGTCTCTGGACACATTGTACAGTTTTGTCCTCATAAATCCAGCACAGATCTAAAACCCTCAGAAAACATTCCAGGATGAATTTCAACTGGTTCCATGATGATACATTATAAAATTTATTACTTTAAGAGCTGGTAGAGTCCAGAATCCATTTATTTATTTATTTATTTATTTATTTATTTAATATTTTTATTTTTTGTTGTTGGTGCTTCTTGATGGCTTATGAGATGGGTTTCTAAAGTATACTAGCATTTGACATGTCTCCAGGCTTTGTCTTTTCAATATGGGAGCTGAGGTTTGGCCTTGGTGTGGTACTGTGATATTTATGAGTGCTGGGCAAAAACTTCGTTTGATTCAACATTTTGGCAAGCATTTCTGTAGTCTTCTTCAAATGTATTGACTTTCCTTAAGCTTCTAGTTTCATAAAGGAAAGGTACATGAGAGAGTGTAACGAAAGAGTCTGTCGGAGACTTGACCATTTATAATTGACTTCTAGTCCTTTTAATGGCTACCCCTTTAAAGTACAGTTAAATTACATTCTCTCTTAACTTAAATGTGCCAGGCTGGGATGTTGATCAAGGTCAGGTACACATTTTCTTGAGTCTAAAGTCCCTTTGTGGTCTGAAGTGGATTTGGCTTTGTTGTGTGCTTATTTTCTACAATGATGTGATGCCTGCATGTATGTGTGTATGATGGTACTGGATCTCCTGGAACTGGAGTTATAGACAGTTGTGAACTGCCATATGGGTGCTGGGAATTGAACCCAGATCCTCCTGAAGATCAGCCAGTGCTCTTAACTACTGAGCCATTTCTGGAGCCCCACTTATTTTCTTTTTGCTTACTTCCTTTTCCTGTCCTCTGGAGGACCTGAAATGCTAAGTGTACAAGCCAAGGCAGTATAGATAGCATGCTGTTTAAAGCCTGAGGTCTGGGTTCTAAGAGCTGAGGAATAGGTCACTGGTCTTAAAACATTTTGCATTCCTGATTACTTATTATGAATCAAAGCTGGTACTGCTGCTATTGAGATGATTTATTGCTATGATGAATATGTTTTAATATATAAGAAGATTAGAACGGAGGCAGAATCTGTATGTCATGAGCACACATAAATTATAACTATTTTTAATTAAGACAAGTGGTGTTAATCTTAGCTTAGTTTTTACCCTTCCAAAATTTGGTTTTGGCTAAAGGTATTTTAAGAATTTGGAAAAAAAACCCTTCTCAAATATATTGCTGAATTATAGAGATCTTTTAAAATATTTATGTATAGCAATAAGAAAATTAACTCATTAATATTTCTTAAAATATTAATATTGCAAATTAAATGATTTTTAAGAAAGGTAAATCAGAGAAGATTGGAAAATGCAGTATTAGGCACAACCTATACATGCTCTGTAAGACTAAACAGACTTGTTATCATCCAAAGTGTCTGAGTGAAGACTGGACATGGCTAGATATGATCTTGACAATATTCTAAATATCAATGATTAAAGAATTGGTTAAAAATTGAGACAACAATTTCCAAAAAGCCATACTAAACATAGGCCAAAAGTGACTTGTGAGTTGCATTGAAAAATACAGGAAGAGAATATTCTCATTATTTTTAGTGTTGCATTTATTAAATGTAAGAGATATTTTTTAAAAAACCCAGATATGTAGTAGGCGATATGAAAAGTGCTACAAATGTTTATTTTTATGTTTGTATTTTTCTTTATAATAAATAAATCTCCTATCAAGATTAAAATGTATGAAATGATACAATCCAGACTTTCATTTTCTATCTTGTGGATAACAGCTGCAAGGAGTTTTAACTAAAATGACTGACATGGGAGTTAATTGCCTCTTTCTGGTTATTACAGCCAGAGTCTGGCTTTTACTTTCTCTTAGCACCAAGTCCACATTTTCACATCTTCAGGTCTAATTTAACTCATTCTAGCAGCTTCTGTTTCCCTACTGCGTACTTCTCCATTAGGAGAATGGAATTCCAACAGTGAGAGTGACTCAGCAGGAAATCAAATTGACCCTGTCCAACCAATATCTTTGCTAAGGACAGCGTGGAAAGTATCACTGGTTTGTCCTTTATAGAAATGAGTTTGTGTATTCCTAGGTAATTCATAGATTCCTAGCCAGGCAAGAAATACTGCAACAGTTTGCTTAAAGATGGTGGTATATATTGACTGAGTTACTTCTTGCCTAACTAATGAATGCTTGATCTTTTCTTCATTTGTCCAAGGGCACCACAAAAGGACCTACAGAACCAACTAACCTGGGCTCATGGGGGCTCACAGAGACTGAACCACCAACCAAATAACATGCTTGGACTGGACCTAGGACCCCTACACATATGTATCAGATGTACAGCGTGGTCCCCCAACAATTGGAGCGGGCATTGTCTTTGACTTAGACTCTGTTGCCTGTCTTTGGATTCTTTTCCTCTAGTTGGGCTGCCTTATCTGGCCTCAGGGGAAAGGACGCCCTTAGTCCTGATGAGACTTGATATGCCCAGGCAGGTTGGTATCCTGGGGCAGCCTCACTTTCTCTGAGAAGAAAATATAAAATTTGTCTACGTGTCAGAAAAGACCTTTGGTAGTCAGGTTTATTAATTATGTAATTATTTTTAAGTAAAATAGAAATATCTCTGCCACTTGATGCATTTGAAATAAAGACTTCATTAAGTTCTTCATTGGAAAACAGCAAAACTGAGAGAGGGTTAGGTTTTTACTTTGATTCCTGGTTTCCAGGTCTTTGTGATTACTTAAATGATCAGGGACTCATTTTTCTCCGTGCATTTTACAGTAATATGCATCTATCCATTGAGATAAGTTTTAGAACATGATTTTTTACTCTGTGAACATATTCCTTAATCACATTTGGAAATGACCACTGTGTAACTAGGATAGTTTCAGATCTCAAAGTAAAAGTTTCACAGATGAGAGTAACAAAGAAAAATAAATATAAGTATCAACTCTTGTAAAGACAGGACCAGGGAAAAGCCTGATGGACTTGTTACAGCCCATTCCTCAAGGTGCCAATCCCTGAGATGTTTCAGAGATCCCTGATACACACCTTTATTTTGATTTTGGAAGCACACACAGAGACAAAGCTATCTCTCCCCATAAAAGGTAGAGCAGTATCATTGTTTTCTAAAATCAAAGCATATTGGAGCTCCTCCTTTGGCTAACTCCTTGGAAAACATTCTCAGAGACAAAAGGAACCATGCTATGAAGACACTTGAGAGGCACTTGGGTCTTCCTAGTGCTCAGTCATCAGCACCCCATTGCGAAAGTTCTCCAGGCAAGGAGCACTTCTGATGCTGCCTGGCATAGTCACCCAGAGTGAGGATTACGTGATCTGAGACACGGATGCCTGGAAGCTGGATATTCCTGGAGTGGGCCTCTTTTCCTCATCCCTAATGTGGACAATAGGCTCTCTGCCTTCCTGACCATTGGAAACACAAGATGGGAAACCAAGGAATGCTACCTGGGATTCACCTCCTTGTGCTCTACATCATAAAGAAAATATTTGCTATATTTTGATGGATATGGGATTCCTTTCAGTAGTTGTTATTGACTCTACTTTCCTTGTGTGCTTTTGGGATCCTAAAAAACAAAAAAAAAACAAAAAACCAAAAAACAAGTTTAGTGCCACACCAGAATACTGGAGAGCTGAAGTAATAGATGACACACTTTATCAACAGAAATTAAAAGGTAGTTCTACCTATAGTAAAATAAATGAGCCAATTTCAGAGGAACTGATAAGTCAAGGAGGTAATGATGGATGTGCCCTTAGCAGAAGTCTAACGTGGTCACGTATGGCATTCTCCAGCATCCCTGGTACCTCACTGAACCCCTGCTCTGCAGGAATCCAGGAACCCCATAGGCATAGTGAAGGTCTGAGCAC
>JADRCD010237732.1:22907-77274 GCA_019843815.1 Montemys delectorum | reverse complement strand
TCCAGGCCAGCCAATACTCTGACACTCACCTCCCTTGCTCTGTCCATGAGTGATGGAGTTGTTTGGACTTCATGCTACTTTCAAATAATGATCCACAAAGTTAATCCAAACAGCTTTCTAATTCGACATTTGCCTGCTACTCGTTGAAAGCTACTGTCTGTCTGTATGGTCGTATGGGATGCATGAAACAGGTCCAGGATTACTGAGCTCAGACAGAAGTTGAGTGCCTCCCTCAAGTGCCAAGCACAGGGAAAGCAGAATTAAGCTGCTCTTCAAAGCCCTTTGGTGCTAAGAGACTACCCATGTTCCAGAGCAGTAATGCATGTGCCTTCCTGGATTGGGAACCAAATAAGTTGCTGATGATAGGAGGGATAAAAGCGACAACAGCCACACTCAAATAAAAGAAAAAAATGAACAAGAAGAAGGGAGATATTAGGCATCGAAGTATAAACATGGAGGGGAAAATAGTAATTTCCTGTGTTGGGGCAAAAAAATATTATTCCCTCTCTGATGTGATCTCATTGCTCTTATGTACTAGGAAAGTCATATCTATTCTGAAAATTATTTTTCTCATTTTAATACACATTCAACATTTTAAGCTAAAAATAAGAAAATACTAATATTCTTACATATTAATATTTAAATGTTGTTTGATAGTCTGTCAATCAAATACTGCCAGAAAAGCTGCTGACCAACCTCCATTACCATCCCCAACAGGAGGCAGGTAACAAGACTGAGCACAATGAAATCTGATATTTTTCTTGTATGGACAAGAGAGCAAGGTTTACTTGCAGGTGCCTGTTCATACATTAGTCATGCATGCAAATGGGTTTGGGGTATGGATGGCTAAGGGGTGTAGGGGGATGAGCTTGTATTTAGTAGTTCATGAGGTCCCATGGTAAGCCATAGACCACAATAAGAAAATAGGAAAATTTACAGAGAATGAGTAACATGTTAAGATTGAGCATAGAATATGGAATAAAATGGGGTTTGCTATGCCAGTGTTTCAACAGAGCCTGGACAGTCACCCACACATTGTAGCACCCCGACTGCATTCAGTCCTACAGAGAAACAAGGCCCTTTCAAGGAGACTTTCAAAGAGTGAAAGGGGACTGACTGAGTGACATAACCACATTATCCATACACACTCTATTATAAACATCCAGTTTTCAAAGTTGTGTCGTGCCTCATCTCGAAATTTGTGAGCATTTTCACATATATGATTGAATGATGCATATATGTAAGAGAAAAAGAGAAATTCTGAAACTTAATCTTGGATTTAATGTTGACTTTTCTTTCCTATTCTTCTCCATCTCTTCTATCAAAAAATCAATTCTCCCTTCAAAATAGCTTTCCCAGCCCTGGTTTCACATGCCTTTAATCCCAGCATTTAGGAGACAGAAACAGGCAGATCTCTATGGACTCAAGGCTAGCCTGGTCTACATAAGAAGTTCTAGGCAAGTTAAGTCTGTATAGTGAAACCTTGTCTCAAAAGACAAATTTCAGGCCAGCCAAGGCTATATAGTAAGACTTTGTCAGAGAGTAATGGAGAGGAAAGAAAGGAAGGAAGGAAGGAAGAAAGAAAGAAAGAAAGAAAGAAAGAAAGAAAGAAAGAAAGAAAGAAAGAAGGAAGACAGGGAGAGAGGGAGGGATGAAGGGAGGAAGGAAGGAAGGAAGGAAAGCTAGTTCAAGCTCTTCCCACTAGTTCTACTGTACTTGCAGTATGAATACTGAAGCCATGACTGGAGCCTCCATCCAGGCCCCTGACCCACTCTTGTCCTCTGAAGCTTATGTGCATATGTGCAGCTAGCAGCCAGGTTCAAGTAGATTGCCAAGCCTTCTGAGGCCTACCAGCTTTCAATGTGCTATCAACCATGGCCCTTGCCCATTCACCCACTGCACACCAGCTCCTCAGCGATGAGCACATCAGCACCTCTTCAGCTTCAGGGCCTTTATACAAACACTTGTCAAACACTAGCTAAATGACCACCTCAGTCATTTCCTTAGAGTTAACTGTCACCTTCCTTATGGGGCCAGCCCACCTTTGCCACAGAAGACTTAACGTCTCCCTAACTTCTGTTTCTGTCCCATGGCACCAACCACTGTTTAACACACTACACTCTCCTTCATTCTTCATATGTGGTGTTCATTGCCTAGTCCAATGCTACCTAACTTTGTGCAGTAAGATTATGAGTCTTTGTTCACTTGAGCATCCCAAAGAATAGTTCCTTGTTATCATAAGTACTCAATTAGCAGACCAATTTAAGAGAGGAGAGATATGACTGTAGATAAAACTAGAGAGACTTCACAGAGGAGGAAAGACAAGCAGCACAGTACATGAGCTGTGGCTGCCATTCATGGGCAGAAACTGAGACAGCCTAATAAGACAAAGAGGCTGTAAGGAGACTGGAGCAAGACTAGTAGTGGCTTTGAATCATTGGCTAAGATTACTACAGTCACCATGCATAAAAATGAGCAGCTAATGAGCAAGGTAAGACGTTGAACACAGCACTGAATCTAGTATCAATGTGTAAGGTAGCTTAGAAGGAAGGGGAAAGCTTGCATTTGCTAGCATGGGATATTGGATACATGGGATCATAGTAGTTATGTATCTGGATCCTATAGATCAAGGAGATAAATAAGACTAACTTGGCATTTGTAACAATCTAGGCCTGAAGTGATGCCCTCAATTAGGAAAATGAGAAAAGAAAAAAAAAAGTATCTCCAAAGCTCTAAACAGAAGATTTGAGACAAAAGAGGCAGAAGGAAAGATAATTCCAACCACAGAAATTAAAACAAAACAAGTGTTAAGGTGGGAGAGAGAATTTCTGGGGATAGTACCATGGTCTGTTTCCAATGGTTGTGCTGTCATAAAGAAAGCCTTGAAAGGGCGATGGGGAAAGTCTGATTGACATGCCAGCCTTGTCAGACATAGCCATGGCACAGTGTTTGTTTTACTTTATGCAAAGCATAGTTGACCATGATGCTTTGAGAATCAGCTAACTATTTCCAAGGATGTGCTTACGAACTTATTGGCTCTTACCTACGGAGGCCAAATTAGAGAGGAATGCACATAGAAATGCAGAATCTGAAGTCCAAAGTGGAACCTGATAGAAGGCAGCTATAATCAGGGGCCTTTCTGTCTATGTGTCCTCACTGAGCTGTAGACATTTCCACATGGCCTCACTGAGGTGTAGACATTATTCCACATCAGGGAACCACAGTTCCGAAGCAGACATGTATAGTTTTACATGCAGAGGACACTGCCTCCCTTCCTCTGTAGGGACATCCTGATATGTCCTAGGGTCTTGTCTTTTGCAGGTGGTTCTTAATTGACCAGCCTTAAACAGAGAAAGATGTGTCTGAAGTAAAACATTATCCTGCTCCCCGCAAGATGAAAGGCAGCAGACAGGATTCTCATTCCCCCCTTGCTTTCCCCCTTTTCCTCCCTCCTTCTTTCCTTCTCTCCCCTTCTCCTACCCAGCTCTTCCTCTCTCCCTCTCCAATGTATATATGAATTCACCAGATTGCATCTTATTAGCTGTGTGAACTAGCAAATTGACTTTGTTGAGCCTTCATGTCCCCCAAGTGCAAAATCAGAAGGCTGTCTGCTTTAGGTAGCACAAATGGATCAATTATAAAAATCCCTGAAACCAAAGACCCCTGCTTACATCATGCTAGTCTCTGTCCCTCCAGCATCAGCCTCACCTATGTGGAAAAGCAGAAAAACACAGACATAACATGGAGAAACTGTCCCATCGTCACTGATCTGCTTGTCAGCACTAGATGCAGGCATTGCCCCAACATTCCCCTTACAGCAGTGTGCTAAGTGGAAGCCTACCACTTCCATAGACACCAGTTACAGACTAGGCACACATGGCAAGTTTCTCCAGGGGGTCAGACTCTGAGCTGCTGCAGCTGCTCCTCCTGTTACCCATCAGGAATCCCAGGGAGAGCATGCTGCTTCCCCAGAGCAAAGAGCCTCTGTCATTGCTCTCAAGATTTTCTTTACCAAGACATCCAAATGCCCCCAACACATATGTGACAAGAGGCTTTCTGTCCCACGGACACTCACTCAGTTTTGCCCGTAAAATTGTTCTCTTAATGGAGCTGAGAGAGGAAGTAAAGAGAAGAATCACAGGGAAAAAAAAGATAGCTTGTGTACATTCCAGTTTCAAGCAGGGCAGCATTGGGCTGGGATTCACCAGGAGCATGCCTGACCACCCATCGCCAAAGAAATGATACTGTGGTGAGAGGTGACATCAGTGGAAATGCTCAAGCAAAGCAGAGACAATCACCAGCTGGAGAGTGGGCCATTGTATTTAGTAACATGTGTGGGCAAGCAAAAAGACTGAGGCCTGGGAAAATTTTGCAAGTGTTCTGAGGGAAAAGAGAGGGAAACATAGTTCTTAGAATGTTGTAGAGAGGGTCTATTTGGTGACATAAACTTCAAACACCAAAAGCATTCTCTGTGTCATATATGTCATGCAATGCTCATGGACAAACCACCAAAGCAGCATTCTTCACTTGATGGTCCATGGACCAAAATCCTCAAAGCACCCAGCCCTCTCCTTGCTTTGAGAACTAGAGCTAAATGTCTCATTACACAATATGCAAAATTCTCTTTTTCAGTAATCGAGACAATGGTGGCACAGAGCTCTCAGGTGAGAGAATGAGTTCCTGCCGGAGCACAAAACCTGTCTAATATCTTAGCAGCTACTCTCCTGCACATACGTATCAGGATCTTATGAGGATATGTGTTCCTGTATTCTGGCATGCTCTCTGAGCATCACGTTCAGCCTCTCGCAAGATTTCCACCTTCCAATAGTGCACTATCTCTAGATAAAAATAATAATGAGCTGGTAAAGACTTTTTTTTTTTTTTTTTTTTTTTTTTTTTTTTGCTATTGCAAATCTTCTCACTAATCAGTTTATCTCTGGTTCTTGCTAGAGGAATTTAAAGTCCCCAAGAAAAACAAGTGATAAACATCCAAAACCTCTACACAAGCTACTCCAGCAAACGCACCTCTGCAGGAGACAGTTAGCATGTAAGAGTTCACCGCAGGGCCTCCAGCTTCCCCTGCAAACTTAGCTCTAGAAACTTCCCAGCTAATCCATTTATGGATCAATGCACAAAAACCCACCCAGGAAACTGGGTTATGCCTGCAAAGAGGACATGCAGGTAAATGCAATGGTACTAATATGCAAGGGCAGACTCCAGCTTGTTATCGGTCACTATCTTTGAGTGTCACAGATACAAACGGCAGTGCCAGCACTTCTCCCCTTACCTTCTGCAGGACTAAAATACAGTGCATATGTGTTTATAAAGAACAATTCCAAAAGAAAAGAAAAACCTGAAAACTATGGCTGTGAAGGGAAGCATTCCACAGATGACTGTGGGGCTAGACTCAAGCCAGATCCATTTTCAGCTACCTGCAGTAAGGACTAAACACTACCACAGGAACTTGTGATCACAAAATGAGTAGCTCGTCATCTTTTTGCTCTAATACATGAACTAAGTCCAAAGATTCAACTAAAAGATGCCTACGATACAGATAAAGCTTCCATTATGGTGAACGCGGTGTATTACAGCCATAGTTCACACATGACTACACATTCCCAGTTAGCGTTAGAACCTGAACACGGGCACAGAGGTATAGCTGACCGGTCTCTAAAGCCACCTTTTGGGAACTTTGAACTGTCAGCAGTGTCTATATATGGCTCGTTCTACCTCCATTCTTCCCAACATGCCTTGCTCTCTACGCTCTGATCTCAAGTTTGTGGGGTTCGACATCCTGCAGTTGTGTTCCACAGGTATGTCCCTAATGAATTACTTTCTAAAACATAAGTAGTCACTTCTCTCATAGTGAAAATACACACTCCAGTGAAGGCAATTAATATACCTTCATTCTAAACCATCCTGCCTCGACTTCCATTTTTTACTCTCTGGAATTAATACACCCTAAAGTAGAAGTGGTCTACGTGCGCACAGGACTCCTCAAACAGGAGAAGCAGTCAGTTCAAGGGAGGTTCTGAACTGACTTCATAATGGGAGAATTCTCTTTCATGTCTGCAAGTCAAAATGACTAACCAAGACTAGCAAAAGCTCACAGTCTTCCTTTCAAAGCATGAAGAATAATCCTCAAAGCTCAATGGAAAGGGAAGTGTGCATACTTTTTGGCACCCTTCCAACCCACCTCCTCTGTGGATTCCCCAGGCTGTGCTGCACCTCTGCTTATGTGCTCCTCCGGGCTCTCATGGGATGACTGTCCTTCAGCCTGAAACCATTGTTCTCCCCTCCTCACCAGCCTCACCTATTTCTACCCTTCCTCTGCTCTCCTATGCCTGCTTTGTAAAATTCGTAATGTGTCACACCTGGAAAGCCTGGCTTTCAACCCAAATCACTACCTTAGGCACCTCTGCCCAAGATGAGAGCCTTGAAGCACTCTTGATACAAAAAGGTCAGTGCCTAACATGAAGATTCTATAGGGGTGCTGAACCAAGTTCATCTACTATGTCTAACTCTTTTTGATTCTTTGTTATATTGTCTGCTTCAAACACAACTGGCATATGTTATTCTAATATAATGGAAAAGATCATGTAATAGCAATCAATCAATCAAGCTAAAGTGGCCAGCCCTTCAGCACAAGTGACCAATTATCCACAGCTGCTCTATGAGGCACATACACTTTATGCTCCTCCTCTGGTCTGGTACATGAGAGTATTAGCATACAGACACATCACAGTCATATAAGTACGGGGTCATCTTTTCTCCTCTTTCTGGGCCCTGTCCATTTCTAGACACATGAATTCTTGGACAAAAACAGGCATAACATTAAACTGGTTAGAACAACCACATTCTAGATTTGCTATTTTGTAAAAGAAAAAAAAAAAACCTCACTCCTTTAGATATGTTCACTGTAACATGCAAAGTCCTAGGTAGACAGCTTGGCCACCAAAGGAATTTACTACCCAAGCCTGGAGACCTGAGTTAGATTCCCAGAGAATCACCTGGTGAAAGGAAGAGAACTGTCCTCTGACCTCCTCAAGTGTACCACAGCCCATGCAACCCCTTCCCATTCACCCGCTCCCAACACACACACACACTATATAAATAAAATGTTAATTTATTTCAGTGCAGAGTTGTGAGGATAGGAGTATTATCAGTTTACACAGATCTGCAGTGAGGAGTGCAGAGCATGGCTCTCCATGGAGAAGACCATCTTTTGAAGCTGTAAGTAGGTAGAAAAGTGGAATAAACTTCAGAGACGAGGGAGAGGGTTTGGGACAGAGAAGAAAGTTGGAAAGCCAATCTCGCAGCCCTGCCCACTTGACCCTGCTGCTCTAGGGAGCAGAAGTTTAAGGCACATACAAAAACATTCTCAGTCTGGGTTACTCAGCATTAGCTGCACTTCTGAGCCAAGATCCCCTGGATGGGGCCTTTTCATAGAACAGGAGTCTGGCAGTGCTTACAGTAACGTGCCACATGTCTTTGGGCAATGCTGGTGACAGAAGGCAGTCCCTCAGAGTCAGTCTTTTCTAAGTGCTGGTATGCTGACTACTCGTGACCTCAGCCAAAATGATATGCTATTTCACTGCAAACCCCTGAATCACAGGGGCCCAGCTCTATCTAAGGTGTATTGCAACTTAACCTCTAGAGTTCATGTGACCCTTTCCAACTTAGTTAATCTCCTTTCACTATTTTTTTCCAGTGCTAGAGATCATATCAGAGTTTTGCACGTGCTATGTTAGCAATCTACCACTGAGCTACCCCACCACACACCCACCTTTGAGTGTGTGTCTACATATATGTGTGTACTATGTGTGGGTATTGTATGCACGAGACTGCACAAGTACAAATGTGCATATGGATATGGTGGCCAGTGGTGGATAGCTGATTCTTTCCTCTATTGATCTCCACCTTAATTTTGAAGATATGGTTCCTCCCTGGACCTCGAGATCATTGGTTGGCTAGACCAAATGACCAGTGAGTTCCAGGACTCCCCATCTTTATCTCCTCCCACCCCAGTATGAGGTTCTATACCCATGCCACAATGCTGGATCTCGCTCTTTGTGTGGGTGCTGGTTAGGCCCTCAGCTTGAGTAGTGGATACATTGTTAGGTTTTCTATAACAGAATCAAGCTGTAGAGCTCAAGCTAGCCTGGAATACAAGATCTTCCTGCCTCAGTTTCCCCAGTGATGGAAGTGCAAGTGTGAACCATCAAGCCTGGTTCAGATAATCTTGACACTTATAGTCTTCCTTCTGCAATGTCATATCCTATGGATGAATGTTTCATAAGTCAAACACGTTCCTGTTCTCATTTAAAAGTAAGCCGTGGCCCTGTGAGGTGGCTCAGCAGGTGGAGGTCCTTGCCACCATAACTGATGACCTAGATTTGACCTGTGGGACTAACATAACGGAAGATGGGATACAACTGCCATAAGTTGTCATCCTCTGATCTTCATGTGTGTGCTGGGGCATGCTCTCTCCAATGCATGAAATTAATTAATTAAATATAAGTTTTATATGTCTTGTTAAAATTTTATTTTACCCTAAATGTTTTTGAATTTGTGGGACTTTTTTAAAAAATCATATAGTATATTTTATCATATTCCCCCTTCTAATTCCTCTAAGATACTCCCCATAAAATAAATAAATTATAACATACATTTTTAAATAAGTGAATAAAAACTGTTATCTTCTCCTTTCTGATTTCCTATATTGCTTTTACTTTTACATTTTAAAGACCAAATAACTCCACGATTGTCTCAATTTGGAAAGAACATTGGCTCATCCTAATCAAATCCTGTAACTTATACATGAGTTTGCTAAAAATTAAGGTATATTATTGTAATCTATTAATGCAGTTGAAATAGAAGGAATTTTCAGTAATAAATTAGAACTTTAGGAGCAGCTAATAAATGGGTTTTATGTCTATATTTGCTTAATAACTTTCAATATTTTGAAATGGTCTAATCATTTAAAGAATGCTAAGCAAAATCTAATTGCAAAAGAAATTCACAATAGTTATAAAACCACAAGCTAACACTGGAAGGATTCTGAGTAACACCATGCTGGCGACGGCTGAACAACCACTTATGGGGGGCATGATATGCAGCATTTTCCAGTTTGTGTGGTGCAAAAACACTTCTTCTAATTCTACCTGTCTAACACAAGGTCAATCATCACATGGAAAGAGGTGATGCACCTTGACTGACGTGAACTGGTTACTGTACAAGCCTGGATATGATACACGGATTGTACAGCCTCATCCTACTGGTGGCCCTTCCAATCTACTGTACCCTGGATATATGATGATACATATGTTCTATTTATATTTATCTATCTGACCCTGTGTAACAGCATTTCTCATTTTGGAAGTGGGGGGCATGTAGAGACCAAAAGGAAATGCATTTTCTCTCTTGACCCACTCAGCACATACATGTGCAGTTGAATCTACACACGTGGCTGAGAGAAACAAAACAGAAGTTTTAACAAATAATCATGTGCTAACTTACAACACATGAAAATATTCTGCTCACGAAATTAAGCCCATATCTCCTGGTTGAGTGTGACTCAGAGTTCAAAAACAATTCTGCTACAAAGACTACAAGCTTACTGAAGACAAGCTAATATGGCATTTGCCTGAGTTGTTACTGTACTTGGTAGTAATTATGGAGGTCCAAGAAGGCAAAGCAATTTTCCCAAATATCCAAAAACTATAGTTGCTAAATGATGCCTTGAAGCAAGTGGATAATTCATGTCATCAAATCAGGATGGGGAACACGTCACAATAAAAGCTGTACAGTCTTCCAAGACAGCTACTCCTTCATCAGAAACTGACAATGGGCTCTCTAAAACCTTGTCCTTTCTCATCACTGACAAAAGTTTGGCCCATTGCTCACCAAGGTTTTATGTCTCTGCCTAGAAAGCAGATCTGAGTGACCATCCGTTTCCCTATTCCTACAATCGCTAAGTACACTAAAAGATGATGGAATAGACAGAGTCTCTGTCACATACACTAACGCCGACTTCCCAAGAACGAGAGATACTAATGAGGTAAGGTAAACACTCAGGAAAATAAGATCTAAAACCAGAGACTCCCCCCTGCCCCACCATCAGCACGCCTGCAAACTGCACTCTCTACAGGTGCTGCGGAATGCACACACGACAGTGCCAGACAATGCAGTTAAGCGTCCTCACTAAAACACACACCACTATTAATCATCTTAGTGACAGTGCTGCAGTTGAACATCGTGGGGATTTCCTCCCCTTCTTCATCATTTATTTGCCAATATTTCCTTGTTATGAATATCCCCCAAGTGACTCTCCCCAGCCGTCACAGCTGTGCTGCCTACTGTGCCTACCTCAACTGCAAATACCACTGACTCTTAAAACAACAACAACAAAAGCCCCTGAGGTAACTCCTATTGTTAAAGGAGGGGGCTTAGCATAGACTAAAAGACTCAGGGCCCACCATGCACCTCACTTTACACTGACCTACCTCAGCCTTTAAGCAGATGGTAATTTCAGACACGTGAAGCTGGCTTGATTACAAATGAACAATAGCTGACTGCCGATAGCCATTATTTGAAGGGTCAACAATCAATTGCTGCTTTAATGTGTCCTTGAAGGACTGCTTCCTATACAACAAAAAGCTTCTTCAAAGTAGTCACACATCACAAGAAAACAACATATCGCCAACAAATTACAGAAATCTGGCCACTGGGACACACACATACACACATAAAAAGGACTCATATGAGTTTGAAAAAAATAATGGAAAGGAAGTTTCCATTGTGATTACACTGATTCAGGTGACAAAAAGAACAGGCAGGATCTATCTATCTATCTATCTATCTATCTATCTATCTATCTATATGTATGTATATATCAATTAATAAAGCAAGAGATGAATCATAGTAAATATGCATCCACGCAGCCATTATCAAATACACTTACAAGCCACAAAGGCAGGGAACAATCTCAGCTGCTTCTAGGATCTACTCCATGGCAGTTCCAGGCCTTCAGTCACCAGCCTTTTTTCCCTCTTCTCTTAAAAATGGATACCTTGAAATGACTCTCCACTGTCAGGTAAGGAATGGGTGACAGCAGAGCCCACCGGCTTATACTAAGAACAGGATTTTAAGGAGGGAGAACTTTATTCTCTACAAAAATAACATTCTACTGTGAGAAAAAAAAAGTAAAGACAAAACCACAGCAAAGTATATTTGCAAACCATATGCAGAAGGCCTGATGCCTCCTGGGGAAGTGCATTTTCTAGAGGGGAATTTGATGTTCATCTCTCTTCAACAAATATTCCGTAATTGTTTTGGAAAGCACATATCTTTATTCTTTTTCAGAAGACTCCGAATGGACCATTGTGGAGAGGAACAAAACACTACTTCCTTCTGAGCAAAAGCGACACAAATCAAACTCTGCTGTATTAAAATACCACGCCCTCCCCACAGCAGCAGGTTCACTTCTGCAACAGCAACAATCCCTCATCAGCCAGCTTGTAGATGCTGTTAAGTAATGGACAGAGCAAAAGGCAGCAAAGACAGAGGACTCAACTTCAATTTAACTGTCCTGTAAGGTACATAGTAATTAGCTGCAAAGCTCTGAAATCTTAGCTAGCATGTTAAGTCTGCTACATGACAGTATAATTTGACTTCTTAAAGGATTATGCAAATTACAACTCATCATTCCATTACAGGATTGAAAAAAAGTGACAGCTAATTTATACATAACACACCTTTCAAATCCCTAAGATGCGTAGCACCTGTGCGATGTATTTTGCTGAGATTTTCTTGCACATAAGTACTTGTTTATTGCAATATAAAGAAGCTTACCTAAGAGCTTTAATGCAGTTATTTAAAAAAAAAAACTTTTAGACCACAATTTCAAAATAATAGACTCCACCCACCCTTGATTTCAGAGGTAAATTTTTTGTTTTTGTTGTTTTCGTTTTGTTCCATTTGATTTGGCTTTTCCCCCCAGTATAAATTTGATAAAAAATAAGGTTTAACACAAATATACTATTTGAATAGCTGGCAACCACAAGCACTGATGCACGAGCCAGAAGGCAGACTCACAAAGATTTCAACATACTTCTGGTAGGTAGATTCACAGTAGATTCCGTCATATCTGTAGATTTTCCTACATTCTGATTGGTTGGGCAGAGGATGCTGGGCAGTTATTCTGTAGAGGTATCAAAAACAGACAGACATGACTAGAGAGCGGAATGCAGGATAACAAGTGTGCTGAAATGTAATCATTTTGCTCTTTACCCTTAGGCTTTACTCACAACTGTAAGTGTACATACACTGTAGATACTCATGGCTGTAATGTGCACATAGATACTCACAACTGTAATGTACACATACACTGTAGCTACTCACAACTCTAATGTGCACATATACTGTAGCTACTCACAACTGTAATGTGCTCATAGCTACTCACAACTGTAATGTGCACATACACTGTAGCTACTCACAACTATGATGTGCACATATACTATAGATATTCACAACTGTAATGTGCACATACACTGTAGCTACTCACAACTGTAATGTACATATACACTGTAGCTACTCACAACTGTAATGTGCACATACACTGTAGCTACTCACAACTATAATGTGCAGATACACTGTAGCTACTCACAACTGCAATGTGCACATACACTGTAGCTACTCGCAGCTGTAATGTGCACATAGCTACTCACAACTGTAATGTGTACACACACTGTAGCTAATTGGCTGCAATGTGCACACACGCTGTAGCTACTCAAGGGCTGTACTGTGTACAAACACTGTAGCATATGAGCTCCCACTCTCGACAGCCCCAGTCAGACAAAAGCAAGTGTTTTGGTTCTTCATGGGAACAATCTTACTTTTAATCTCAAAGTCATAAAAGTAGAAGAAAATTAGGACAAGGGTCTAAAGCTAAACTCACTCTACAGTCCCCATGATTATTTTCTAAAGGAAATGTTAAAAACAAATGTCATTAGTGTTTTCGTTACAGGACTGTCATTAATCCAATCATGCGTTACAAGAGGAGGCAACTGTAAATTAGCTATAAAACCAAAGTTGGGTTAATATGTTTTCAGCTTTATTGAATTTATGTGGAGTTTGTACACTCCTGGCTTCTAAAGGGATGTAATACAGCTTACAGAACTGAACCCAATTAGGGATAAAAACACAAGCAAGGCCATCGGGAGCAAGGTTAGACGGTAACAGGCACCTGAGATGAGCTGATTACGGCGGATCCAGGTCTGTTGGCAGTTAAGGCAAAAAAAGGGGGGAAGCTTACACAGTTTTTCTTGGTATCACTTAAGCATATAAATTCATCTGAGACTCCCTGCATTATATAGACATAAAAATGCTGAGAGGCATTTTCTGACCATTTCCTTCTATTGAAAAATCTCTTCATTCAGGGGGAAAAGTACATAAGGAACCTATCTTGTTTTGTTTTAGAGGAAAGTCATGAAATTTAATCAATACAAAGTATCAGTAAAAGTACCAAGCAGTTTGCTCTAATAGCCCTAACAGAAAGTAAGATAATACCTAATCTTCAAGCATATAACATATTTATTTATATATGCATATATAGTTATATATTTTATATATGCATATGCAAACACACACACACACACACACACACACACACACACACACACACTCCCCTTCAGTAGTAATTAAATCATGTAGTGCATCCCTATTTTATAAAAACTCAGATGAGCCTTTTCTAATTTCTGTGTGCTTCTCATGTCATTAAGTTTACTTAATATTTCATAAAGTCCAATATACCTGGGGACAGCACTTTATAACAAGTTAGGTTCTATTTTGGAGCTGTATTTATATGCTTCCCTCAGATATTATTTAACATGTTCTCTGTGTTATAATCAGCCTGGCCCCAAATCTCTTATTAAATTTAGTCGGCCAACAGTTCTATTTATAATTAATCATTTGCCCCTTGTTTAAAGTGATTTTTAAACCCCATTTGATTATTGCACTCAACTTCTAGCATAAATGCACTCATTAACTATCACCGGAATTCCAAAGGTTTTCATTAACCTATGTGGTATTTCATTGTAAAGCTGATCTGGGAAAGCAGGAAACACAAACAGCTTGAAATGAAGAGCGAGCTGGTTTGAAAGATGCAATTACAAGGTCGACCTGACAAATTCGTTTTAGCCATTAAGTCCACAAAAACAAATTCTGAGAAGAGTTTTTAAGCAATGACATTAGACGACATAAATTTTTTAAAAATTTGTAAATGTGTTTGATGAGGTTGCACTGAAGTACTCTGCCTACCTCTTCAGTATCTTTTTATGTTTTAAAGTTGATTTCTTGTAGTTTGTCCTACGCTAAAGACCTCAGAAGCATTTACATTGGAGCAGATCTAAGCTGATTCTCTACAATTTCGTAAACCATCTCAGAGAGGTATTGGGTAAAGAGACAGAACAACAAAGTAAATAAAATGGACCTTCACCTTCACCAGCCCCCTTTAATGACAGCCAAGGTTGTAATGAAGTTTTGATTTGCCTGCTGCATTCCACTGAGAAAACTATCTGGTGTTAAAAATAACAGAGACAACCCTCTCCAGGAAACAAAGCCCCAGACCATCATTTACTTAACACGCGGTGTTTCTCCTTTCTTGCTACAATAGATTATTAACCAAAGGCTTTTTGAGTTCATTTTCTTCACCTGATTTTTGTTTATAAAGGTTAAACACTACCAGTAAAAAGTTCAAATATGCCTTTCAATCGTGAAACTATTAGGAAGCACGGTGTCTGCCTGTCAGACAGTCCACGGTCCTCCCCTTCATGTCAGTCCTGTCTGGATGGACTCATCACCCAGCTCAGGCTAGGACTTAAGTGCATTTACATACATGTGAAACATGTAAGCTATGACTAATTTTAACTCACGGGGCAGAATTTAAATAATTAGTTACAAGAAGTCAAACTAAGGGAAAAAGGAGGAAAGAGATGGTTGGAGGCAGAGTAGTAAATTGTTCCATTTTTGCAGGTAATCTAAATGCAAACTAGAAGCAACTTATCATGAGAATGGATTTTCCACCATCTGGTCAAATAACAGGGGATTTGTCTAGTGGCGAGCAAAGAATGGAATGATGTGAGAAAGATTAGCGGGCAAGTCCTACAGTTAGCTAAAATGTATTTTGTGCAAACAAGAACAGATGACGCCTTAACAATTACACCTGTCAAAAACTCCAGAAAGCAATCCATCTCTGAACAGCCCAGTTGAAAACAGGCTAGTTCATAACAAAATGAATTTTTTTTAAACAATTGCCAGCCATAACAGTTTGATGCATGACAAGCTTAGGGAGTCACACTTCACGTTCTACTGAGACCTTAACTAACTGGACCCTGGTTTCCAGTGATAAGTAAGATATTAGACCTTCCAAAAATCTTGAAACCATATAAATGGCAGGTATAAAAGCCACAAAAGCAAGGAAATTTGAAATTAGAAACAAAAAATCAAAAACAAGGAACTGCCGTGGACATATCCTTCGGGGTCCCCATACCACCACTGTCCTGGCACTGCCACTCTCCTGGCACTGTGGACTCTTTCCTGGGACAAATGTTCCTTTGCTGCAGTAGCATTAGAGCTGGCATCGAAGATCAGAGAGCTCATCTTGATGAGGTTCTGCAGGTGTTCCAAGGGATTTTATTTCCTAACCTTCATAAATGCTGGCAATCCTCTGGAGTTTATAGGAGTGTGTTTGTTTGTTTTTCCCTTGTTATTTTAAGTTGATAGTCTGAACTTCTGTAGTAGCCCAGTGTACATCATTTCATACTAATCCTCACACTTAGGCCATTCTGTCAAAATCCCCAGAGATCCCATTATAATACCCACAGCTCAGACCCAGATTGGTATTGCATTTGGGTGCTGAGAGGCATTCTTGTTTAATGTGTATCAAGCAATATAGTCTACCACCGATCTAAAGACTGTCTGTGTTTTTAAATACATCTAGAAATACTTAGAATTTACTATTATCTTTCTTTTCTTTGAATATAATAGTGACTCATGTGCAGTCTCCTGGAGGAGATTTTCTCAACATATATGTGAGCTATAGAGGTTATGAAGACTACATGAGAACTTCCTTGAAAAACTATCTATGGCTTCCTTTTTATTTGTTCTATTAAGTTACTATCCTAATAGCTATGCTGTTCATAGTGTTCATAGTTTGACTCCAAGTGTTTGAAAAAGAAAATGAGTCTTTCTACCATAGGAATTTGCTTCCTTTGATTCCTCTATGCCCTGTAAACAACAGAGACTAGTACTTCATGTCTTCCATGCTGCCACTGGGAAGCTCTATCAGTCATACTACACAAAATACTTACCCATTAAGTTCAGGGCACAGTGTTTCTCTAAGACATATGCGAGCACACTGATATACTACACCAGGCAATGTGGTTAGGAGTTACCTCTGAGAGGCACAGCTTCCCATGTAAAAAGGGGAATAATATAAAGTATCTGCCCTATAACATACCTGGGAAAGTTAAAAGAAATATTTGTGGAAATTGCTTAGCTCTAAATTTTCACATATCAATAACATGATAGATGTTACCTTATGATAACATTAAATACCCTCTTAAATGGCAAAACTACTGGAGGGTCATATACTTTGATAAACTCCAGGTATAAACTGAGAAACCTTTTTTTCAAAGTGAGTATTCTAATATGACCTTTTAAGACTTCCTGTGATGCTTTATGCTTCTTGCAGATAGCCTGTTTATAAAGTTTCATGATAATTGATTACATCTAAGTTCAAGTTAATTAATATAACTTTTATCAAAATGATGTATTTACTTGATCAGCTTTTTGTCCTTAATAGTAATGTGCCAAGGAATAGAGGTTGGAGCAGCTATGCTACACCGAGCCCAGAAACCATAGCAAAGAGGAACCAGATCCCATTTGATCAGACCTGCCCAAGAGTATCCTGCTTCAGACATTCGGAATGCTACCTTGCTAAAGAGACTCATCCAGTACAAGCCAACAGAGGCAGATTTCAATGGGAGTGAGGGAAGAAAGCCAAATGTCCAATTCTAGACAGGAATGAAGGGTGGGCTCAGGACAGACCAGATCTCTGCTGATATTGGTACTCTGAGCTAGTCCAAACACCCACCAAGTACATGTTAAGAGAGAGTTCTCAAGCACCAAACCTGAAAAGAGGGACTCTACTGGGAAAAGAAGACTGTCCTGGGAAAGGAGAACTCTATTGGAAAGGGGACTTTGATCATGGCTGTAGAGTATTTCCAATCAGAAATTAGTACCAGTGGTACCAGACAGAAGATCTTCAGCACTACAAGAACTATTTCTGCCTTTCCTACTCTTGGATGCTAAAAAGCTTTACAGTATAATAAATTGAAGGCAAAACGTACAAAAGACTAACAAAGTAACTGAAAAGTCTCTCTCTCTCTCAATTTCTCTCAACGCCCCCCCCCTCTCTCCTCCTTGCACTTCTTGTCTCCTTGACCTTGGCTTCATATATTTGCCTATTTTCTGGGAGTCATGTCCAGATAATGTTTAGGATTCAAAGCCTTGAAACAAGCTCCTATGCAAATGTGAGTTTCACCAAATGTGATATTGAAAGGAGGACATGTCTGAATCTATGATGATAATAGTAAACAATACTTTGTTTATATTGTAGTATCAGAGTATCTGGCATGAAACAAAGGATTGTAATCAAAAATAACTACTAATTCACTTACTTAACAAACTTGGCCACTATCACTGTCGATCACTGTACAGGCACATCAACCTTGCTACCTAAACACTATAGATGTCTGTTCACATTAGCCTGATTTTTTGGAAGCAGAAATTACAACTTCAGTGAAACTAAGATTTGGCTACTCACAGAAGAGTTAAGCCAGTTTTGGCTGTTTTATAAGTTCAAAAATAAAATAAAACAAAGACAGCAGTACACTGATAGAAACTGAAGTAGTGTGTCCAAGCCCTCTCTTCCCACATATGGATACACATACCAGCTTCCTTTACCAGTGTGCTGTGTGCCTCTTATACAACGAAAGCAATGGTGCTGGTCTGCTCATGCAATTTCTAGCTACCAAGTGTTAGAACCTTATCCTTTAAGACTTGACAGTTGTTAAAGGTTCTCAGTGGGGAATGTCATTCTGCATCCTAGGGATCAGTTCTGAAATATACTAACTGGCAAAAAACAGGTCAGAACCATATCTAGACATAGAAAATAAAAAGCAAAAGACACTGCAAATTGAAGTCCAGCATGGCTGGAGCTACAATCCCACTAATGGTGGTAAAAACTGAGTAGAGAGCAGCAGGCAAACATAGTCTTCTGAAAGCCAGGGCAGCTCAGAGGGGTGCACCAACTGTAGGAATCGTGTTAGAAAGACTATTCCCAGAAGAGCAGCCTGAGGTCAGGTACATGGAGTGAGAAATCTATAAGGGGAAGCTCCTACCATTCATGCTTCTGGACTGTGTTACAGTGAACAGTTCTCTACTTATCCCACAAGAAGTCTACTTCGAGGAGTCATAGCATAACACAAAATGATTGTGTGTGAATATATTAGGTCACCAAGAGAAGTGGATGACATACTTGGGGGTGTTTGGTGACCTTGAACACTGTCTGCACAACAGGCATGCATTTTTATGAAAATGTTAACTTTAAAATGAGTAACTTAGAACACTTATTCCACATAACTGATGAGTAAGCTACTCTGACTTCTAGATTATTCTTTTCTAGAATCTAATGTCTATATTTCTCCTTCAAATAAGAGCTAACATGGAAAGTGTTATTCCCAAAGCAAATTCTACTGAAAGGTCAATCGTACATGCAATCCCAAATAAACATTCCCAAATTCTTCGGATGGCATAGACTCTGTCTTTAATTAATGCATCACATTCTATACAGTGGACCCAGGTAGACAGCTTTCAAAGTAGTAAAGGCATCTCACACAACCTATACTTTCACTAAAGAGAGCAAGACTAAAACATCAAGAGAGACAACAGACTGTACCCAGCATACAGATATGGATTGATGTCCTCTACACCTGAGTTCACTACCAGAATATATATATATTCTGAAATTTAAATATATATATATTTCAGTGCCTATGAAACCTCAGCTTTTGTATTAGGAGGGCCCCTAACCAATGTCTTAATTGGATCTGTTTAAATTGGTTGGGGATTAGGGATTAACATGTTTCTATCAATAGTCTATTTAGTCTATACCTATTAAAGTATCAATGGAAAAATAAGCAGCATATGAATGATTTCAGAAAGTAGCCACTATACACTTCTTCAGGGCAATTTTAACCCTCAGTTTTGAATTTCACCTGTCTACCAATGGCTTCCAGTTCTCAATCTTCAGCTCTTGTCTTAACCCAGTCCCCAATTGGGTTACATTCATCCATCTCTACTTAGAACTTCTACCTGATCTTTTGAATACTGAACCCTTCAATTTCCTACATGAGTGGCTAGCTTCTATCCACTATGCCCTTTCATGCTGTGTTCTACATGGCTGTATAAGGGCAATCTTCTTTATCCGTGTTCTGTTTGCAGGCTACACGGGTCACCATGCCTAATCACAACAGCCTCCTCCTCCTGGCTATCCTGGTTTGGATCCACTGTCTGACTCCATCAGTCACACCACATCCAGCTTTTTAAAAAGGCAACATGATGACATCCTACAATGGTCTGATCTGCAATGTCCCCTACCGGCCCAACTGGTCATACTAGAGGTAGGGAAACTTTAAGACACAGGACCAACTTTGAGGTTTTCGTCACTGGATCATGGTTGAAGGGGTCTGTGAGAACATGGGCTGTTTCTTGCTCTGTTTTGTGTTCCAACTTGCGCCTTGACTTATGTCCTGTAATCATGTAGTATCTTACTACTGACTGAAAAATTTGTGGGTTAGAGATCATGGCCTAGCACATCCAAAACTGTTCCCACATAAGCTTTTCCTCTGAATATGTTTTCTAAAGCTCACCACAGAAACACACATTTGACCAACACAGATCATTACCCTACAACTCTCTACTGAACCACAGAACCATAGAACCAAAATGTGGCATTCGAAGCTAGTCTTAGTCTGGCTCATGTCCACTTGCCCAATGTCCACACCTTTTAGCAAGCCATTTTATTTCCATTTGAGTTTTCCATGGTTGACTTGCACATGACTCTCAAAACTGACCTACTTCATGACTCTGCATTCAGCATCAGCAAGGAGAACACATGCTTCATATGCTACAAAAATCCCCTAGTAAAGCTTCACTCCTTGACTGCTGCTAAAGTGGGAAGTCTAAGTAAGGACATGCTTTACAGTTTGGACTTTCAATTCTAAAAGCTTTTGGAGAGATCACAAGGACAGTGAATATGTTTAGAGGTGAAGATCTATGCTGCTGTCTCTGTGGCTCACTCCATTCCAACTCAGCCCAAAGACTCTAGAAATAAATGAAACTTCCATTAGACCAGTGGTTCTCAATCTTTCTAATATTGTGACCCTTTAATATAGTTCTTCATGTTGTGATGACCCCCAACCATAAAATAATTCTTACTTCATAACTGTAATTTTGCTGCTGTTGTGAATTATAATGTAAATATCTACATATTCTGATGGTCTTAGGTGACCCCTATAAGGATGTCACATGACCCCCCCCCCCCAGGTCAGGACCCACATGTTGAGAACTGTTGCATTTGGCAATTAGCCACTTTCTGCATAGCATTCAGCCTATCACAAGCTACTTGGGATGGAAAAAATAATCAACTCAAAGTAGTGACCATTAGACTCCTGTCTACCACATTCTTGCCCAAATGAACTATATTAGTAACACTCATTGACAATAAAAAAAATTGAAACCCTAAGACTAGATTGTATAAGGTCAGTCTATTCAAGAGATTAATAAATCTGAGACAAAGACAGACATGCCACCATTAGCCAGGGGGCTGCTTTGCTGCTTTGCTAACGAACATGCTAAAGAAACATTTTGGTGTTCAGGCTTTGGCTCTCTTGCTAGACAAATTGGAATTAAAACATTTTTGTAATTCGATCCAAAAATAAATTAAGAAATAGAAATTCTTCCGACCTGATTAAGATAGAGGAAAATATTTCACAGGTCACAACTCAAACTTCAGAATGTTTTAATTACTGTAGGTCAAACCTTAGGGCCTCCCAGATGCTAAGCAAGTGTCCAACCCCTAAAGAACATCCCCAGGCCACACCTTAAAATGTAAGATGTAAAGTAGGGTTAAGATATAATAAAACTTAACAAAATGTCATAAATCCACATATATATGTATATGAATACATATATGAATAAAAAGAAACTTCTGAAAGTTTCATTTTACTTTTTGATAACACATGGGATCCTTGGAATCTGCCTTTGGTAGCCATAGTAACAGAGCAACACAGCCTCCTTTGCAGCTAGGCATGTCCATGTAACTATTTTCTTATGAATACAGGAAGAGCAGGAATGAACGCCTGTTCTTCATAGATCTAGAACTCTAGGTACTGACAGTGCTCTGCCATAGCTTTCCTCTCCCAGGAGTTGTTCAGAAGTAACCAAAATAGCAGCTTTCACTGATAGACTAGAAAGATGGTAATGACAGAGCCACCTTCAGCTGGGGCTGTTGAATAATGTTAAATAATGGACTTCAGAGTTCTCTCAGTTACGACATCTTCTTTACTAAAACCCCTTGGATTTCACCCGATAATGCCCCTATCCAGCTTCTCTGCTCCTGCTTACACTGTGAAGGTCAGCCCTTCGGAAGTGTGAAATGCCTTTGCTCTATCACTTCTCTTCTATGCCATCAGCATCCTCCACACCTAGCTCTCCTGCAAAGCTCCTCAGAGTCCAATGTTTATCCTACAAGTTCTTATGGCAAAAATTCCTCCCATGTTGCATCATGCATTCATTTATAGCATAATAAATTATAAATGAATGCATCAAATTGAAAACTACCCATACTTTCCAAAATTGGCTACAAGTATATAAGATTTGTTTTTACAAATATCCATCAGTTCACACTCAACAGTAATTTTGCTATGTTATATATAGGAGAAATCCCTAGGTGTTCCAAGAATTGTGACCTTCTCTCCATCAGAAATATGAACAAAATATTATGGTTATTAAGGTCTAAATGCACAAGGGTAATGAAGACTGAAATCAAAACTACAATTAAGTGGCAAAATAAAATGACAGAAAGTAGTCTTTAAAAAATCACTTTAAATTATCAACAATTGTTATTTAATGTTAATCATTGTATTGTTAAAATTAATATGATTATTAATGATGAGAGGTTATGGTAAATCTGGTCTCCATTTTTTTTTCAGTTTTTTTAAAATAAGCCCCCCCAAAATAATTTTGCACATTACCTCTGTTAAATTTCTGGCATGGATGTGACACTGGATTTCATCATCTATGGAAAAATACTGTATTAAAGTCAAATGGAAATGTGCCAAACTGGAAGGTATATGAAAGAAAGAAGATAGTTAAGACAGTATGAAGGAGATCAGAGCACAGTATTTTGGATGTGACTTCCTTTTTTTTGTAAATCTGAAAATCTTGTTATCTTAGGATAGATATTTGAAGATTTTTAAAACTTCCCACCCATCATTTTGATGTAGTATAACACATATTTTCTTTTCATTTGAACTGTTGTGAGATTATTAATGGGAGCCAAGACTTTTAAAACAGCTACTGTGTAATGCGCAGGCACTGGATTCTTAGCCTCTTTCTCCACTAAGAGTTAACAGGCTGTCACAGCACTCTCCCGGCTCAGGACGACAAGTAAACAGCTAAAAGCACAAGCGGCCTTGACACATGTATTCTATTCATTATAACAATTACATTTACAGAGTTAGACAAATGCTCGGGAGAATCTGCTTCCTCAAGTTTGATTTGGGTTGAAGCCAAAACATTTCAGCTTTGGTACTCAGGAGTATTATTTAGAAGATAAATTGCCTGATATCAGATTTTGGAAAAGGTAAAATTACCATCAAGTCTTGTTATACAACAATTCATTGGAGGCAACATACCCTGTATTATTCAGTTTTGCTTATCATAAAAAAGGATTACTACTAAGGAGAATTTAATTGGAATAAAATATCACTGAATTATAGTTTAGTGTAGCATTACAATAATAAACAGACCACCTCCTTCTCCATGAAAAAAAAAGTTTTATCTTGAGATTTACTCCACAGATGCTGTGAAATATATTTGGAAATACGTTCTTATCATAAATCTTTTAACACCAAAGTTGACTGTACCAACTAGCAGGAGAGCTTCAGGGTTGATCCCCTACTTCTTTTGAATAACAAAAATGGTTTCAGCTTTCAGGGTAGCAATTTCCCAAAGATAGATTTGAGGGGAGGAAATTACATTCAACTAAAACTCCACAACGAAGCAGCAACCACAGACAGGTAATATAAAGTACTTTTTTGGGGTATATTTGAGATCTGTACATATTTTCTGTTTCTTTCAAGGTCTTGATTCAGCAAGATTTATTAGCACTGTCTTTTTTAAAGGGAAAAAGGACCCAGTGTAAAAGTTTGTAATTTTATGTCTTGAGAATCCACACATCTATGCTAACCTCGCTCAAAATGTGAATAAAAGGCTTTTCTTAACTTGGTTAAGCTGAATTGCCATCAAATTATAACTAAGATTTACTCCTTTTTTCCACCAAAATTCAATAGATAGCAACTCAAAATGAGACCCTTAAACTGAAATGTTAAAAGCGTGATCACAAGTAACGTGAATGCCAACTTTAACCTAACTCACAGAGGCTGAATGAAGTAGCCCTTTGAAGAGGACAGACACAACAATGGGTGCCATTAGACAGGACTGGGACAGGAACAAGGAATATGTCTCATTGGTACGGACTGTTTTGGGCAGAGCTTTTGTTTTAACAGTGCTCTGTGTTAACTTGGATAGTTCTATGGACAATTATTTTCATATACTGAGCTGCAAGTTGGGATAAATGGATGGGTTCTCATGGTTATCCTTCTCATTGTGAGCATCTATTCACTTACACGTGCTTCCATCCACACAGAGGATTCCACACCCAAAGTGCAACCTTCCTTGCCACATTTGATATCTAATGACTGTGTTTACACCAACTCTCTAGTCAGAAAATCCCCGCAGGTACAAGGAAGACCTGGTATGCCAGGACTATTGTGAGTGGAGGGATACGGCAGCCCCTGTAGTCAATAGATTCCCCAAATCCCGGAACACAAATGTTTACACCTGTGACACACAATCCTGCATGTTCTGCCCTTGGTATATCACTGCACATGCTTTAGAAATGTTCACTAACCTTTTAAAATTCATTTTTAATGTACCCAAAAGAAGGAAGTGTAACATATTTGAGAAATGAATATGATGGGCATTTAACTTTTTTTGCATTTGTCTTTATTTTATTCATATATATTTATTGTACAAAGTGATAAATTTTGTGATGTTTTCACTTAAGAATGTCATGTACTTTGATCATAGTTACCCCTTTTTGTTATCCTTAACTGTTCTGCCTCCCTGTCTTTCTAGTCTTTCTATCCACCAAATTTCCATTCTATTTTCATATGTGTATATCTGTAACTAAATGTATATGTAAAAATCTAGTTTTTACATATGAAAGAAAACATGATATTTATCTTTCTGACAAATTTCACTAAATAGGCTGTTGCTCATCTTGAACCATATTCCTGCTAATAACATACTCTCTCTCTCTGTGTGTGTGTGTGTGTGTGTGTGTGTGTGTGTGTGTGTGATTTACTTGTTTCTAGATGGTTCTGGTGAATGTCTACTATGACTGTTGCCAGTAGAGAGAACATTAACAGGCCTGTGCACTTATTTCTGTAGTACACTGATTTTGCTGCCTTCCAGTATTTTTTCAGGAATAGTATGATTGGTTCCCATGGAGGTCCTATCCTTGTTCTCCACACCATAAGGAAGGGTGGTTTTCAATTGTCAAACTTTTAATTCTCTAATTCAAATATTGCATGATACTCCACGCTGTGAAGAAATCAAATCAACATCACCCCCCAAATTACAGGCTTTCAGGAACTGACGTCATGGTCTTCATTCATGACTGTCTATTGAAGTGTATATGTTCATGCCTTATAAACACTGTTTTTAATGGAACTGAGCTGAAACCAACCTGTAGTAACATAACTTTTTATTAACTAGCACAATAAACAAATCATTAGATGTATTAAACTGTGATATATTAAACTTTAAAGGCATAATTTTATTGAAGCATTTTTTTTGTCAAAACCCTACAAGGCCTAGAGAGATAAATCTGTAGTTATAACATATACTATTCTTGCAGAGGACCTAAGTTCAGTTCCTAGCACCCACAATGGGCAGCTTACAACCACCAGGAACTTTAGCTCCAAGCACTTCTTCTGGCCCTCATGTGCAACTATATTCAAATGCACATACTCCTACACAGGCACACAGAAACACATACTTTTACAAATATATACATAAATAATAAATATAAACTTCTTGAAAAGAATGGTCTATGATACTACACTCCTAGCTCTAGAGATCTGATATTAATAAACAACCCACTACCTTCACCTTCATGTCCACCCAGCTCAGCACTATCAGGCAACTAACTACAGGCTACTAAAAGTTCTGGCATGGACTTCCAAAGAACTCATCTATTCTTTGTCAAGCCTTACTTATAACACCCTTCACATCATACATAATGTACTTTCTTCCAGATTTGTTTTGATTTTTTTTCTCCAAGTCTCTGACTGACTTAAGGACCCAAGGAGGGATGCAGATGCTTGTATGTGGTAAAGTATCACTGACTATAAACTTGCTGTGCTATGGACCACTTTGTAGAGTGCATGTGCCCTTCACTATTATATTACTATGTTGTTATTGTGATAAAATATCATGATCAAGACAACTTATAGAAGCAGATGCTGGGTGTAAGATGCTAGAGGGAATGGAGTCCATTGGGGTGGGGTGGAAGGCAGCAGGAGAAGGCATGAGGCTGAGAAGTCACATGTGAACCACAAGCAGGAAACAGAGAGAACAAATTGGAACTAAGGTAAGGCTATCTGCCCAGCAATATCCTTTCTCCAGGAGGGAAACATTACCTAAACCTCCCCAAATATTTCCACCAGCCAGGGACTAGGTGTTAAAATCTATGGAGAATATCTCTCATTAAAATCATTTCAACCATTAAACTAATTTAACTTGGATAGTGCTAACAAAGATACAAGAATGGCTCACTGTAGAGACTAATTTTTAGTTTTAATTGAGTGAATGTTGAGAAGGGGTATGTGTGTGTGTGTGTAAGTGCCCATAGAGGCCAGAGACTTCAAATCCTTTGTAGTCAGGGTTACAGAAAGTTCTGAGCTACCAAACATAGGTGCTAGCAACTGAGTTCAAAATTTCTGTAAGAGCAGTGAGCACTCTTAACCAGCGAGCCATGTCTCCAGCTCTGGAATGAATCCTTTTATACCTGGTTGTTTTACATAGCATCTAAAAGTCTGCACTTGTCTCCATTTCATTCAAAGATGTTTGAAAAACTCTACTACACACCAAACCTCTGTCATTCTTTGATTTCTAGTCTGACAAAGTAAAGCCACCCAGCTAGTTAAATAGATGTTTCTTTAACATACAGAAAAGTGTCAATTATTTCCTAGGAATGATAAATTCCTCCAGAGTGGGAGGGACTGACAAAATGCTGAGGGTCAGGTAAAGAGAGGGAGGGGTGTTATGGAAGGATAATTATGTGACCAATGAAGAGAGGGTGTATTACAAAGATATCTGGAACTTACTAATCTGTATAATTAATATGTGCCTATAATGATTATATAATAAATAATAAACTCAGCCATTCAACAGCCTCATGAAAATAACTAAAGTGCCATGGAAATGTTTCTCCTTTCCCTATCCTGAGACACAAAGATCAAAATGAGGACAATCTCCTCATGTCAACATCTTTTCAGGAGAATCATTCTAACAGCTGAATGCTGCAATTGCACTAATTAGAAAAAAGACTTTAATAAAAATACAAGCATTTGTCAAGTACCCTTCCTTATACAAGAAAACTTCCTCTCAAAGATGTTTTCCCAAGAAAAAGGTATGTCGAGCACCCCCCATAGGGAAAAATGCACTAGATGCCAACAGAACTCAATAAGGAAATGACTGAGACTATAAAAATGTCTTCAACCCCTTCTCTATCCAGCCAAACTTGGGCAGAGCAATGGAAATGCCTGCTCCCAGGCCACAGAGTGCAGTGCACATGCACCAGGCCTGCTATTGAAAGTGTTTAATAATAGAGGGGCTTGCACTTCGTGTAATTCATAATTAGAGGACGACGAAGACGGCATTCTCTAAAATCAGGCCTTTGTTATCTGCACCAGTTTTAGACAGAAGCTGAGAATCATTTGTGAGCTGTGGCAGACCCGGACTGTTCAAAGCAATTGCTGTTCAGCATGAAAGCTGCAATGGGGGTCACAAAGCAGGTCAGGAGGAAAGATAGTGTATCGATTTCACACCAGGAATAGAGGCAAAGCGCGGGCCCACTGTTGCTGCACGTGATATATTTCACTTCAGTTTAAGGCACATTTCATTCCCGTCTGAGAGGGGGTGGGGAGCAAAGGGCAGTGGATTTCACACTGAATCATGATGAATTCTAGACTTGTGGATTCCAGTAAATATCTTCTTCCTGGCATTAAGTATTTCTGTAGCTGAGTGAATATAATGGAAATTAAGTCTCTAGCCATAGAGAGAATATACCTTTAAAAAAAAAGGTAAGCACACCATAGGAAGTTCATTTCCTTCACTGGCTGAGGAGCAGTAAAAGCAGATAGGAATGTAAAAACATAAAATGTATTTAAGTGACCAGCTCTTATGACTACCTCCCAATCAGCACCATTGGTAGAACTAAAATGACACTGCAGAACTCTCAATGAGATGTGTCCATTACCAGGAATAAACCTATCAAAAGAAAATTCTTGGGTTTGGCCTCATACAAATCTTTGATGTCACAGATGACATACTCATGGCATCCAAATATGCCATTTTATGTTCCCACATCCTGCATGGTCTCCTCTCCTGCCTCGGCTCTAGAACAACGTTCATTCTCTATCATCTCAAAAAGCTGGTGCTTACCAAACTTGGCCTAGTACAAGCTGTCCAACAGCACCAAGAGCTAACATCTCTTCCCAATAAGCTCAGTCAGTTTACACCAGCAATCTTGTACTGAGGCTTGGCTGTAACCCTGTGCATGTTTCCTTCCAATGTCACCCCAGTGGGTATGGTTGAGAAAGTAGGCCAGCTGGCGGGATGGTTATAATTCTGGACAACAAGGAAGTGGGGCAGCCTTGCTCTCTGCCTTCCCACTAGGAAAAAAACTGATTTTCTAGTGCACATACCCGACTCATAGGAAAGCCAACCCAAATGCTGTCTTAGAAGTAAATTACATTCTGATGAGAACAGTGCCATCCTTTTAAAAACCTATTAATTCGACTACATTCACTGTGTGTGCACATATGTGCACAGACACACATAACTATTTCTGAAACATTGTGTTTCCATTCAGAAACAAACACCTTGTCTTATTTCTGGAAACCAAGATTCTATTACCAGAAGCACTGAGAACCCTCTGGAATTACCCATATCATTTCTCCAGCTGAGTAGGCTTGGAGTATGTGTGTAGGCCTCTTGTTGCTGTCTCCTCCTGCTCTCTCTTGATGTCCTTCAGGACACACAGATGACATGGACATGGGGACAATAGGAAAAGTACATCACCCAAAGGGTTTTTAAACACCAGTTCATCCATTACCAAACCTCCTTCACTTAGGGAGGGAAGATTGACACTGTCTTTATCCTACTAAAATCTAAAATAACTAAAATCTTTCAGGGATATATGTTCAAGCAGAGGAGAAGAATTGGATTTTCAATTCCCCAAAGTGAAGCTTACTTAACAAAATTTCTCAGGATAGGGAGGGTAGATGGAAATCAAATGGCATGAGGCAGGTCCATACCAAATGCCTTTAATATTGAATCCAAAATCTAAAGGGCTAGAGACATACAGTGGCAGATGTAAAAGGACCTGGATGTGAACTCCACTACTGAGAAAATAAACAACTAAAACATGCAGAAACCTGTAAGGAGAATCAATTCACTTTTTTAGCAGGCCTATTAATTTGACCCACAAGCCAGATAAAGAGTAAGACAGAAATGTTCTGTTAAGCTACTTATAAAATTTGCCTGACACTTTGCCATTTCTCTGAATAGTTCACCCTCCACAAGTATTTTATGGTAGCTTACTTCATTATAAATATATATGAGAGTCTTTAATACATACAGTAGAACTCATTCCTTCAACAAGTGGTTAGAGTTGTAATTCAGAGAATTTGGTGTCTCAGTGTATGTTAGAACTCAGTATCGTTTACATGTTTAATCCTAATTAAACTAGCTCTCATATTCATTCCTGAGGTCATGGTGGTATTCTCCTCAATCTAAACAAATGATGGTACATGTTTTCTAGTGAGAAGCACGAGATCTACACCCATTCTAAGCAAAAGAGAAGCTGTTCAGCCTTCACTCAAAAGATTATAAAGCCAAGGATATCATGCTATGTCAGAAATACTGCTTTAAGCCCCGATTCCAGTCCATACCATGGCTGTGGTATTTCTGTAACATAATAATTATAATGGCTTGAAGAAGATCCCTAGATCTGTGCACAGTAGCCCTTGAATAGGCCTGAAACAGAACAGACATGTAGCATATTCTTAGGCAATTTGTCTCGCTCACATACCAGGAATCACATACACTCTTATCCTTCAAAGAGTCTTTTCTGGTTTATCAGAAATGACCTGATCTTTTTCTGTTTTCATCTTTTTTTCTCCTTATTTCAACCTGGAAATGGAAAAAATAACTTCTTTCCACCTTGTGTGGCTGTGTATCATAGTGATAATATTGCCATATAGAAAACTATTTTGTACTTTTAAATTTTTCAAGTTACTTTTAAAAAACTCTCTAACTCACATGTAACTTACCATAATCATAAAAGATTTACTGTGATTCATTCTGGCAAAACTGTCACGCTCAGGAACTTGGCTTCCTGAACTTTCATCATTACATCTCCTTTAGGTGTTCAATGCCCTCTTTGGGACCAAAGGTCTCCAGAATGTGTTTGTGCATAACTGCACCAGGCATGTTCTTCTGATGTTCTTTACCTTATTAAGATAGGGACTTTAACTGAACCTGAAGAGGACCATTTCAGCTGGTGGCCCCCTGGGTGTCACTTCCACCTCGACCAGCAAGGAAGACGCAACCTGAGAGCTCTTCTTTAAGCAGTTTATTCAGGAACCTTAATACAATCTTCTGACCCTGAGGGCAACACCCCAGGCCCTTAAATGCTCTACGCCAAGCCTATCACAAGAGGCCACGTGGAATGTGCAGATAGGATGCCAAATGCGGAAGCAAACCAGGACAACAAGCACAGCCAAATAAGGAGTTGTTTATCACTCTATCGCTCCAGCAAGGAGTGGAAGCTGGTGCCATCTCAGGGCGTGATCCAGTGCTCTCCACACCTGGGAGCCTCCTGTCTCTGCTTGACCCCTCCATTGCCCCACTGATGCAGCTACAGACCCATGCAGCCATTCCCAGTATTCTACAGAGGCACTGAAGATTTGCACACAAGTAAGTCGTTCTGCTTGCATCTTACTACTGAGACATCTCTCCAGGACCTGAATGTCTTTACAGGTTTGTGGTGCCCCAATCAGGACTCTCTCCTTAATGAGTCCATTGCTAGAAATATGTAAGCATTATAATACCCTGCTACATTCTGGCCCCAAATTCTGATAATTGCTTTCCAGGCCACTTTCATTTTGAATCAGAAAGGAGAAAGGATGAAGACCATGACTATGGGACAATGCACAGATCTTTCTATCTAAATGTAAGCAAAGGATTACAAAAGGGCTAAAAGTTGTATTCAGATGTTTCAGGGTGAGGAGTGCAGTCTCTGAGGTTCTCTCAGAATAAACTAGGAAAGCACAACATGATTTGCCTTCATCCTCTTGCACCTCTGTCCCCCTTTAGAGCTGCGATTCACACAACCTTTGGATTGAGAACCCTTTGAGCAATCTAAGGACCCTTGCACAGGGGTCGCCTAAGACCATCAGAAAACACAGATATTTACATTAGGATTCGTAGCAGTAGCAAAATTACAGCAACAACATGGGGAACTGTATTAAAGGTCGTAGCCTTAGAAGGTTGAGAAGCTGACTGCTCTCCAACATGGCAAATCTTTAAGGTGGCCAGGTGTTAGCTAGGAAATGACTAATGAATGCTAGGAACTTTCCTTCACTGACAGTGTCCCCCAAACAACAAACCTGGGAGGGTAAAGAGCAGCTAAAGCACACATGGGCCAAAGAGAAAAGCTTGAGTCCCTGAAAAGTATGTTCATCCAGAAAGTCACATGGGTGGCACAGGCAACTCTAAGAACATCTTTTAGAAATTTTCTGTATGATAGCATGATAAAAAAAAAGCATTCTACATTTCCATCTAAGGTCACTTACATATTCTTAAATCCTTTAATGGCAATGAGAAGAAAAGGAGGAGGAGGAAGAAGAAGAGGAGGAGGAAACTAGTTCTGAAACAAACAAGTATTTACTGAGCACCAACTATAAGACAGCCTCAGGACTATGGGGAAGCATGCAACATTCGAGACCAGCTTCTGATTCACTTGAGGAGATCAGATGTGTGCACATTTAAGGTGAAGCTCTATGATAACACAAAAGTATCTGAAGATTCAGAAAACACCACCCTCTCCGAACCTAGACTGATATTCTTCAAAGGTAGAGCATCCCCACCAGTGTAAGAAGTGTCCTCTAAAAGGTACTTGGTTTTTGCCAGCCCATCTAATGAATAATATATGTGCTTTAAATAGATCTTTTACTTGGCTGAATTTATATGCAAAATTCACTGAATACGTTCAGAAAATAAGACTAACATTTTGAATGAGGCCCTTTCATTAGGTGTCTTCAAAAAATCAAAATAACTGATTGGTACAGTCATTAAGCAAAAGAAACCGCATCCGATCAATGTGATAGGCATTAAATGTGGCAAGCAACCTAACAGAATTTTTTTCCTATGAAATTGGCTTCTTATAAACTAACACATGATAACTATTTCTAAACAAAATTTTGCTAATGAAACAGAACTGCTGCTCTGGGTTCAGAGACAATAAATAAAATGTCCCAGGGTGGCCTGTCCTGGTCCTGAGACCTCCTTGGCTAGGCCACTATCTTTTCCTCCTTCCGTTTTCCCAGTCATAAGATGGAATCATTAGGAAGATAACCTCTGGGAGCCTGAGATCTGAGGTTGCACCAGGAAAGGAATACCTCTTTATCAGGTTAGCTAGGTATCCAAAGAAGTTCTGTTGAAATAGACAAGCTAAGCCCTATAGTACTTTTCCTTTATTAAGATATTTATATGTCTACATACATAATATATAATGGTAAATTAATTTATATTTTTAGTTCCTCAAGCAACATCAGTAAAATAAAATTGTAAATCTTAAAATACTAACATTCAAATTTTAATATTTAAAATTTAAGTTAAATATTTAATTTAAGTTAAATTAAAGTTTTTCAATTCTAATTTTGAAGAAATCTCCCTATCTAAATGAGCCCAGTTTACTCTTTTTTTCAGTTGATTATATAGCAAGCACACTACAAAGTATGTGAAGATAATCACATTTTCAAAGAATACACATAGAACTCGAGGTTTCGTTTACAGGGTTACATAAACTTTGTTTGCAGTACTTTAAAATAAAATATATTTATAACTTTAAAATGTTAATTCTACTTAGGAACACAATCACAACTGATTCTTTTTTTATTAGATATTTTCTTTATTTACATGTCATATGATTTCTCCTTTCCCAGTTTCCCTTCCAAAAAAAACAAAAAACAAAAAACAACAAGAACAAATCCCTGTTCCCTCCCCCTCCCCCTGCTCGCCACCCCACCCTCTCCCGCTTACTGGCCCTGGCATTCCCCTACACTGGGGCACAGAACCTTTACAGGGCCAAGGGCCTCTCCTCCTATTGATGACAGATTTGGCCATCCTCTGCTATACATATGCTGCCAGAGCCAGCACAATTGATTCTTCATTTCATATACTGGTGAATATTCTATTATCTAAATTCTTTAGGAATATCCTTAAAATGAAAGAAATAAACACTTGCCCCACAGATGACAGTCATTCATTCAAAGTATGAAGAAAAACAGCCATAAATTTAGCACAAAAGGTATAGTGCTTGAAATCATTTTTTGAAATATATCCTGAGTAAATGACTAATTTTATACACACACACACACACACACACACACACACACACATGTGTGTGTGTTGCTGTGTTACTATATAACCAATCTTTGCTATGTTGTCTTTTGAGAATTTTTAAGCATCATTAAATATTGTTATACAGAATGTATATAGTTCAAAGGGCTATGACCAGCCAACAATTGTGCCTATGACAGCAATAGCCATGTGGCTCTTAATAATCTTATTAACATACTTGAGGAATGTCAATATGCCCATTATCAGGACAGAAGAGTACATAAAGGCGAAGTTTGATACTTGCCACTGTAAGAATGCCATTGGGAGGTAAGTGGTATTGCTATGGGCTCTAAGTGTGGGAGATGCCATTATTATGGAGTGTGTAAAAGCTCTGAATGGGAGAAGGTGGTCATCAGTTAAACAAATGAACCATCAGGCAGAGAACAGCTATGACTCTGTGCACCCGATCTACCAATTTTCTCTTAGACAAGTGATGTGAACTGGCTTGCAATCTTAATGACAGCATACACAGTGTGTAGGGCATCTACATATGTAAGAAGGTCTATGGATGTTTTGGGTAAAATGAAGATATTAATATCTTAACTTTTCTACTTTAGACAAAAAATATTTTGAAGCCAACATTTGATGCAGCTGAAGAGACTGGACCAAATTACTTCCTAGAGTGCTACCATTTAATTTGACAGTCCGCTTTGGATGTCTGTGGAAGACATACATGTCTATGGTAGCTTAAGTTGCTTTTAGGTGATGGGTGAAATAAGATTTAACTTCTAGTCTGAACCAAAGTTGGAGCCCAGGTATCTGTGAAAAATTCTGACTCAGGTGCCTTCATATACATTGTAATCTCACACGGCTATATAAATCAGGATACCTGCATGAATGCCGTAACCTCCTCAGGTGATGGCATGGGACTTCAGGGGTTAGTATCTTTTCGGTGCTGCTGAAGCTCTTCAGGGTCCCCACAAGAACATGGGGTAAAGATTTATTGCAAAGAATGCATTAAGAATGAAAGAAATGCTGGGAAGTGTCATTGGCAAGGGTATACAATCAATGTAACAACTGTGGGCCACTTGAGCATACTCTCTGGAGAAAAACTTAAAACACCAAACATCGACTGCATATCAGGATCCCATCTTAGAGGGATTTTTTACTTAAATGGTCAAAACAGTGAACACAGTCAAGACCAACTGAATGAATTCCCTTGCCTTGGCTTCAGCACCCAGAGAAAGTCCCAGAGCTAGCAGCAGGAAGTCAAGTTGCAGTGATCACTAATCCCACATTCTGTGGGATGTCAACATAGTCAGATGCCCCACCCAGTCCTTGGGTGTGCCTCTTCATGGAAGCATTCCTTTTGCCTTGAGTGTTATGAGCACCTTCTTACAGGTCCTCTCCAATCTCTCCTGTATAGGTATGCCAAATTAACCCTCCGAAGCCATGGTTCCAGTCTGTTCCTGCCTCGCTCACAACCTCCTAGTGGTTCCCTTTTATCAGAAGCATTCAGTCAAAATGGTACAGTCTGGCTCTCTTTAGACAAACATGTACTTTTCTCCGGCATTCATCTTGTTGTCTGATTGCTGTTAAATGTCATTATTCATCCGGACATATTTCTATCTTTGATCACATCTTAACCTGGAGGAATGTAGACACTGTCTTGGTCTATTCTAAAAGATGCTCACATATCTAAGGAGATGAGTCGTCCTCTTGTGGGTTTTCCTTCCATGTGTTCCTTCTCCACTGAGTATTCACTGGGGTCTGCATTGGGTCTGCAAACATGAAGTATTTGCCCTTTCCTCCTATATCCAGTTCTGAATCACACTCTCTATTTGAAAAGATCTAGAGTAATCAGATCACATAGCATACATTCAAAAATACATGGTGTCTCAAAGTATGATGGTAGACAGAGCCGTTGTGTCATAAAATAAGAACTGATCTTGGAGTCTGAAAATTAAACTGTTGGCATAGCTAGACATAGGGTGCTAGTGTTTCCTAAAAGATTCAGTGTCTCAGTTGGATTATCAATAAAACTGCCCTTTGCTGCACATGTCTGAGAACTGACCTGAGAATCAAATAAATTACCATCCATGAAGCTGCTCTGAAAGTTTTAGTGACAGCACATCACATGTATTCATTTCTCCACAGTGAGGTACTGTCCTTCAGATGGTAATGGAGATGAGTCCAACTCAGTATTTAAATGTTATGAGTAATTTCATCGGTAATTGTCCCAAACATGCCTTCCTGTGTTGGGCTCTCCTTAAAGCCAATGCTGTTGACTGAATAGGAAAGATATCAGCATCCAAACCTAGTTCAGAACTAAGTTTACCAGCCTTGTATGGAAACTTAATGAAGGACCTTGATCCCTTTACACTAAGTTTTTACCAGCAGAGTAAAACACACCACACACACACACACACACACACACACACACACACACACTATATACATGCACATATGCAACATAATCAAATAGAATTGATGTGTGTGTATATACTCAATAAGCAAAAAAAAGGCTTATTAAAACAAAGAAGAAATATACAAGGCCCTGTTTTTGTATATGTCACACATACACATTTTTAAAGGCTATGCTTCTTGTAAGTATAGAGTTAAATACATGGACTCTTTCATCTTTCTAAGTGGCATACCCTGACTTTACAGAATGCTCAAACGCTGCCGTTGACACACCTTTTAGATATTACTAAAGGCTGCCTTTCTGCAGTGTATTAAGCAGCTGCTTGCATATGAGTATCTTGTTGTCCAGAGTGACAGCTGTATTTTCGCCTGTTTTGACATTGAGTCTGATCTGGGTGAATAGCTCATATCCATTAAAGTGCTATTACAACACTGAATGACTGCCAGAATACTTCCTGATCAATTTTAAAAGCCAGCTAGCTGTCATCATCTAATCGCAACAGCAAAAAACAAATCTTTGGGGAATAAAATGAGATTTTTAAACATTTTTAAAGCAGTGTATTAAATATAATCCCTAAAAAGTATTTGAAGAATTATAAGCCAACAGGATGGGAAGGAGGAAATAATATTTTCTGCCCTCTGAAACCCCCTACACTTGCATATTGGCAGGCAATCTGAAACACTCCTTAAATCCACCGTCTCGGCAATCACAGAGTTTGAACTCCTGCCATTATGTAACTTAATAAGCGGCACAGAAAACAATCACCACCAAGAGTGAGTGTTCCCGCCATTAAATTTAGTTCTATGAAATTTAAGGCTGAATTCAATCATCTTCCTGTCTTTTTGCTTCATTGGGTGAAATCCAACTGTTTGGGTTTACTTTTGACTTCTCTCACAGGCAGACAATATGCATATTTTTTTAAAGCTACAACACCTGCATTTTAGATTCCTGACTGGTGAGCACCAGCCAATGGATGGCAGAGCTGACTGAGATAGGTGAGACCACTTGAGTTTAGTGGAGGAAGGAAGATTCAAAGGCATAATGCTACCCCTATTTTTATTATTTATTAATTTATGTTTTCTGTGCGTGTGCGTGTGCGTGTGTGTGTGTGTGTGTGTGTGTGTGTGTGTGTGTGTGCATGTGTGAGTGAGTGTGTATGTTTAATGTGAAAATCTCTACATATATACCAAGGCTATCCTGGAAATTTGTGACCCTTCTAACATCAGCCTCCCGAGTGCTCTTACTAAGATACATACCCCCATACCCAGCTCTCTGTCACCATTAAATACAAAAGTATTAACAAGTATATAATGTGTAAGCTGACACAATCAAGCACAGAGGGTAATTATCTGAAGGAGGTATTTTGTAGGTACAACCACCAGGGATAGTTTTCTTCACAAGGACTATTATGTTCTTTCTATTTTGCTTTCAGAATGCAACATTTCCACACCAGTATTATGCTAGCACACACAATATGGAATGGGGCTGTCTCAATCAAAAAAGGAAAAAGACTAAATTTTATGACATCAGAATGGTCACTTAGCCTCAGTTCCTTCTAGGGTCATTTAGCAAAATGTCAGATGTGTGAACAAAAGGCTAGAGATGCTCACATGCTAGCTGGCGTTTTACAGAATATGAAAAATAGTGAATAATATATCACATTTTAATACCCTTCAGAATATGTGCTTCCTTAATAAAAGAGAACCATTAATGGGAATACTGGGTTGATAAAAAAAAAACAAACTCATTTTTCATTCTTGGAGTTTTGAAAGTTTCCCTAAGACGCTGGGATCTGCACCACAAATAGTCTTCTCTCAATTGCTGGATGCCCCTTTGCTTCTGACACAAGGATTCCTTCAGATTTTTGCTTTGAAACACATTTGTTTTCTTTTTGGTGCATCTTTAAATATTAAAAATACATATTATTCTAAGAAACTAGCTCATCATGCTTCTCCACTGGAAGGGTTTACACTCTTTATTGCAACCAGGGAAGAGTTCCAGTGACCACCTGGCCCAGCAGCCTCCCCATGCCCACAGCACAGCATCCCCCCATGCCCACAGTGCAGTGGCCTTCCCCTGCCCACAGCACACCATCTCCCCCATGCCCACAGCACAGCAACCCTCCCCTGCCCACAGCACACCATCTACCCCCATGTCCACAGCAAAGCATCCCTCCCATGCCCACAGCACACCATCCCCCCATGTCCACAGCACACCATCCCCCCCATGCCCACAGCATAGCATTCCTCCCATGTCCACAGCACACCATACCCCCATGCCCACAGCACAGCGGCCTTCCTCTGCCCACAACACACCATCCCTCCCCTGCCCACAGCACACCATCTCCCCCCATGCCCACAGCAAAGCATCCCTCCCCTGCCCACAGCACACTATCCTCCCATGCACACAGCACAGCATCTCTCCCCTGCCCCACAGCACACCATCCCCCCATGCACACAGCACAGCATCCCTCCCATGCCCACAGCACACCAGTGTCCCCAGGGCTGCAGAACCAGGGATACCAGCCCTGGGTTGGGCTGAATGGCTCCCTTCATTGCCCCCACCCATGTTCTCCAGAAGCTTTGCCTGTAATCCTGTTATGCTTCTGGATAACTTGCTCAGAATCCTCATCTTTCCCAGGTAAACCTACTACTCCCTATTCTGTCTGTGTCCCTGCTGTATGCTCCCAGCCACCCCGTGTCCAAAGTGCGCACTGCTCCCAGCCACCCCGTGTCCAAAGTGCACACAATGCTCACGTACTTCTCTACCTGCCAGTCTTCACTGCCATCCGTACAGCATTCTGAGGGGGTAAATTAATTCCATCCAGTTCAAACAGAGCCAAAAGACAAGTACCATCACACAGTGTGATTCATGGGGGCTCTGACTCTGGTCTCATCTCAGTATCTATCTTGGGGTGACCTTCACTTGCTCATCCCTTGTAAAGAAGAATTATCAAAATCCATCACAGTTTCAAAATAGGGAAGAGCTGAGGTTCAGTCACAGAACAGCATGAAAATGACAAGGCAAAAATACCAATGAACTTGTGGCTGAGCTGCCAAAAAAAAATATATCAATTTTTATCTGTGTGCTATCCTTAAACGTAAGTTTATGATTATGAGTTATAAGTGTACTTTGATTTTGGTGACAGGGACCAAATGTTCAAAAAGAAGAGTAGCAAATTTTCAATACAGCGACTGAAGAAAGGGTATAAGCTGTGAGCTCCATTTGCATCTGTGAACTTTTAACTTAGATAAATAAAAACCCTGACACTAAGAGACCATGAGCATCTATAGTATGTGAGTGTTGACCTGTATGTGCAAGACTGAAAACCACCAATTGTGTGATTTTTTTTCTTTATAACTTAGTCATTCTGTTATACTTAACAGCAAAGGTAGAGAAAAAGGTTGCCACTAAGTTCAACTATTTGTGTCAATCCTCATTTTCCCTCTATCAGCCCAGTGCTCTTAGCAAATGGCAGTTCAGCCTCCTAACATACTGTTAAAAATATGTATAGTGCATCTAGGAGAGCCATGGCCCCTTCTAAATTCCCATGTTAAAGGACAGCCTGGGAGGGAAGGAATCTGTAATAGAGCCATTTATAGCCAAGCACTAAATCACAGAATACAGAAAACAAATGTGGACGTCTGGAAGGGTGGGGGCAAATATATATTACCTCTCCTCAATGAACATTCCTAACATACGCTGGGATCTCCTGGCTGACAAAATTAAGTGAAAGCTGGACCACAAGTATATCAAAGCAGGGGAGGAAGAGAGAGTGAAGGAGACAGGGTGGAGAAGGCAGGGGAGGAACAGGAGGGGAAGAGACGGAGAGGAAAGGGGATAGGGAGACAGGATCTGAGTAAATAGTTAACCAGGTGTTAAGTAAAGAGGCATCGCTCAAATGAAATTCTTTTGTAACACTTTTGTAATCACTTTTTAGAGCAATATGGGTATGAGGGGAAGGGAAGGAAGGAGGGAGGAAGAAATCCTTTAGCATAAGGCTGGGAACCCAGGACTTAAAAACGAATAAGGCTACAGCTTTCCAATAAGTCCTATCCCTCCTGACTCAGTGCCCAAACACGTTTTTCTCTGAACTGACTTGCTCTTTGGCCAAAAAGAGAAACTTATTTTCCATCTATGTAAACTCCTAGAAGAGGAGGGAACAGGAAGACTACTCAATTCAGCCCAAGAAAAATACAGCCCTTGTTCATATCTCCAAGTGTCTGGCAACCACCCAACCTCTGCCAACGTTGGTGGTCCAAGCTTGCGACTATGGTCTGACCCAGGAATTAGATGGGTTTTGCTAACCTTCCTTCACCAGGTCAACTGGAGAAAATGATACACTCACTGAGCAGGAAGGAAGGGCAGGAAGTACATCACAGTTAACACCCCCCTGCTCCCTAAGCTGGCAGGGCTTAGAGAGTCCCTGGAATTTAGCTGCAAAGGCTATAAGGCTTGCTAAATTCTGTAATATGGAGTAACCTCCAAGACAGAGAAGGAAGAACTAAGGCAGTTACAGGAAAAAGCAACAGGATTCTCCAGTTCTAAATTCAAGAAGCCAAATCTATCTGCCTTTACTTAGCAATAACATCAATTAGCAAATAAAAAATAAATAAATATTAAAAAGGGCACGAAAATGAAGAGCAGTGTGTGAAGATCAGCCACAGTAAGGAGGAGGAACAAGGAAAGTGGAAGCAGGAACCTAACAGACAATGCAGGAGGGGATAATGAATGAGCACAGATCTCTCTCCTTCAGGCAAGAAGAAGGAATAGACAGAGGAGAAATGGAGCAGTGGGAGGGAGCCATTGCTGAGCAGGCTCTGCTGACAGACAGTGCTGTCTGATATCAACAGTTACTGTGATCAGAAACTGTGGTGAAGGCTGAGGCAATGACAACAGCCGCATGTCCCTGCCCTCAGAGGCCTTAGGACTGGAGCAGCACTGCATTGCAGAGGACAAGATGAGAGGGTCGAGGAACCAATGATGAGATATGTGAGATGCCTCAGAAAACAGCACCTAAACAGAGGCCTGAAAAACAAACCAGTGCACACACCCCACTCCCCCTGATGTTGACTTGAGACTAGAAGCATGTTCCTTATGGGTAGGCAAGAACAGGGTCTCACCTGAGAAGAACACAGAAAGTCTTCCATGGGGAAGGGACAGAGGGTTAAGACATTTCAAGTAATCAAACTCTAGTTTCTTGGTCTTTTAGTATTTTGTCAGTTGCCTGTGGCACCAGGGATAATCTAAAACTCTCAGGGAACTCTCAGGGAATCTAAAAGAGCTCACTGTGGAAATGACTCAGCTCCATGTGTAAAGGAATTTGTCACCAAACCTGAGGTTGACCCCCTGCCCACATGTTAGAAGAGAAGTAATGTGTAAGTGCATACACATGCACACAGACACCCATGTGCGTGCACTCACACACACACACACACACACACACACACACACACACACACGCATTTTTTCTTTAATTTAGATTAAAAATTGTATCACCAAAAGAGCTCTCCATGGTTTTAGCCTGGCTGTTCTGATTTCACATGTTTTCTGTGTTGGGGCTAAAACAAAAATAATGCCTGTACTTCACAGCTGTAAGGTTAGGTATTAAGACTTAAAAAATTATTGACCACCTACTATGTGCTTCCTGTATCTTGTTACAACAATCTCACAGGGGCATACTTACATCCCCAGTCTGCAGAGAAGAATATAAACCTCAGAAAAGAATGCTTTCCTTTTTCAGTGTTCTGCAGCAGTCAGTGACCACTTCTAGACAGTTTTAAACAGTCGCATGTGTCTGATACCAAAATCCCTTTCAAAACAATTTAAAAGCCATCTGTCCTCCACCTTCTCCCCTCCCCATCCTTGACATTAGATACACTTTAAGGTCTATAAAAGCGCAGACAGTATTTTTATTACTGGGAATGAAGACCCACTTTAAGAGCACCCCAAAAGCTAATTCAAAATGCATCAACTGACGAAGAATAAACTCAGTCCAAGAGCACAGGGGGACTTCTAAAGGCAAACTATTTTTTGTTTACAATTTATATTATAAAATCTTATCAAAGAGTTCTGTGTTCTATAATATTGAAAGAACAGTCTCCATGCTTAGTATTTTATGGTTATAAAATAATTGTGTTCATAATAAAGAGTTTGAAAAACTAAGGATAAAGAAAATAAAAACAAAAATTATCTATAATCCAAACAGTCAAAGCTAGTGCACATGGACATTCTGTTTGGTGAACTCCATATTTTCAACTAAGACCAAACTCTCAAGAGTCCAGCATGTAACTAGATTGTTTTATTTAAAATTATATGCTAAATATGTATGTAATACCCCCACAGTAATAAAAATATGACTTAGAGGCTGGGTGTACAGCTTGGTGGTAGAGTCTAACATGTATGAAACTCTGTGTTCAATCCCCCAAACTAGAAGTAAAATAAAACAAAACAAAACAAAACAAAACAAAAAAAGATATTCAATAAGTAAATGGTCTTTTTATCCTCTAGGCCTGTTGGACATAGGAGCCCCTAGCCACATGTCAGTTTTTAAACATAAGAACTCAACCAAGTTAATTTAACAAAAAGCAAATTAAAGTGTCTGTCTCTCCTCTGGTTGTTTCACACCATGAACATCTGAGGGCAGAGCACATGTGCTTTCTTTTCCACATTGGTACCCCCAATTTAGTGATGGCACAAGTTAAATGTTCAATAAATATTCAATAGGCTGCTCAGCATAAAGTCATGAGATACCTATCAGATAACAGGCCAGTGTCATGGTGGATGTTTATACAGTACATAAAGACATGCACTAGAGAACAAAACCTGAGCTCTCTGTTTTAATATAAGGGAAATGAAAATAGAATAATATTCAAGGTAAAAATCTCCACTCATTACTACTGTATAGTCAGGGAGGAAAGGATGTTTCTCTAAAATGCTAAATATGCTAAAAGATGTAAGTGGCCCATATGCAAAGGGCATACGTAGTCTCAGTCCTGCTCCTGCACACCTTGCCTCTCCAACACTCAAGTTACCACACCCCTACAGAACCAATCCACCTTTCAGGGTGCATTTTTTTAGAATGCATTACGAATGACAATAATTGTTAACAGCTTTCAGATCTATTTCCAGCAGCAGAAAGAATCAATATATGTATGAAAGGGGGTGATTCCAACTCACAGTCAAATTAGGAAATGAGATACAGAGGAGAAATATGGAGATTAGGTCGCGCCTTCCAGTGAAAGGGAATATTCATTCCAAAAGTGAGGCCATGGGTCAGCTTTGAATCCAAGTGTAAGGTTAACATTTTGTCTCACTAGAAAAAAATGAATTTGACCTTGTAATATTTATATCACATAAAAACTACCAGAGACAGATTTCTTTCTGAAAGCCTTCAGATTGTGTCTTGTCAAACCGTCTGTGTCAGAGATGTGAAATGTGATCTTAAGTGGTGGCCATATTTGATGGTGACAACCCAAAAGACAGTGCTGGGAAAGATTTCAGTGTTCCCTTTTTAAAAAGAGAGAAAGAAAGAAAAGAACCTGGGTTTGCCACTATTTTTGCCTAGAAGACTATAGATGTCATTGAGTGTAGCCTTTCGGAAGAGTGTCTTCTTTTATAAAACTGTTCACAATATAGTCTCAGATGGAAATTTGAAGCAGTGGATACTGTCAACCAAGGTTCATGTTTCAATGTTTTGTTTTAGCATGTTTTGGCTAAGACATAGGAACCCACTGTAAAGAACGCAGAACAAAATAATTCTGAATGGGCTAGTGGCAAATAAGCTATAGTAAGTCTATCTTAGTGAATATTAGTATAAAACAAAAAGTATTCTTTATCCTTGTGCATGTTCACAGCTCACTAGAGAAAGAAAAAGGACGGCAAAGTTCATAAGCATGGACTAGTTAGGAGTTAAAGTTTTCATACATAAGGCTAATATTGTTTAAATCTGCAAGTACATCTAATCCTGGTAGTCTATAGAGAAGCGCCTTGTATGATGATGTTTCAGAGACGTGTGTCTACTTTGCTTTCACCTTCTGAAGCATATGCTCCAATTCATTCTTCAAGCTATTTTGTGTTAGATCCTCATCTACCATCATTATTCCCCCTTAGCCATTAGCAAGTTTATGCCTTATGGGTTGCTAACTAAGAAAAACATACCTATTCAAGGCCAAGCACACAATTCCTGTGAGCTGCTATAGCATGTCTTAGGTGAAGGGGAGGCTACCAAGGAAGAAGTCTGAAGAGCCTCAGGAAGAAAGGGGGGGGCAGTCAGGCAGAAGTATGCTACAGTGTCCAGCATCTGTGACTCTGGCACACTAACACCTGGTAGTCTCTACACCCGGCCCCCTTCTCAGTTCCCTGGGGACAATGATGACTACCTTCGCACCCCCAAGAACTACCAGATGGTCTTTATGTGAATGAAATGTGGGTTCTTAACAAGTGGTAACAATTATTGTTGTACTGATATCCTTGCTACAATTTTTATACTATCCCATAGGACAGAAGATACAGTCAGCTATACAAAATAATGCACATCGTGTGAGGTTTTGTAGCTATGTTTTGTGTCAGGAACACAGTACTGAAGGAGTTTGGAAAGGAAGATATGAAGTCAGGGTACCAAAAGTTAGAAAAGGGAAAATATTTAATCTCTTCTTTGAAAAACAAGGACTTACGAGAGGCTCCATAAGAATGAGGACACACAGGACGATTCTTGTGTGAACAGCCCTGGTTGTAAAACTTACACATTAAATGTGTAAGTAGACTGGTTTTGACTCTTGGGGAGTGATTTGTGATTCCTGACATATAAGAAATATACATTTGGATGAAGCAAGGAAAATTCTCAGATAAAACCAATCATCATTTTCATGAGTGTCTACTATTCATCAATTCCTATATGCGTCAATTTCTCTTTTCTAAAATGGAAATAATCATTTTAATTTAAGGAAAGAACTCAGCCATCAGCTGTGATATTCAGGCTACTGCTGCCGTACGGATCTCTGTACCACACAACTTCACTGTACAGCACCTTTTACTCCCACAGTAACTGCAAGCCACAGAGCAACTATTTGGAGATAGAGGGTTGACAAGAGTCAACTAGAAAAATCTTTGCCTTGGTATGTTTTTTTAAAAGGCATCCCTGTGAAGAGCTTTAGGCAAGTCTGAAAGTTCAAAGGGAGAAAGAAAAGGAGTCTCTCAGATCTTTGTCTCAAGCAATGAGGAAATGAAAGATATTTGCAAGATAGTAGAAATGGAGTAGAAGAGAAAAAGGCTGTGTACCTCCTCACAAAATGTCATCGTAGTCCACCAAAGACTGAATGCTCAAAACAGATCAAGCAGTGTGTCATTTTGATATAATTATGCCATTCCCTTATCCCAGTATTACTCTGAGAATTTGCCTTTAGTAAATGGCAGCAGAGGCTGAAGTTTGGATCACATGCTCAATACAGCTAGCTGATGGCCATATTTGAACCCAAATTCATCTGATCTCAAAACCAGCCATCTTAGTCTCTAAACTGTTGTCCCATAGCAGCACTTAAGATGATAAACATGTGGCCTGGCTGTAAGGATTAATTGGTATTGATTCCCCTATTCTTCAGAATTCATCTCCTTGGTATCTCAAGTGAGAGTCATAGACATTTTCTGAAGGCAGGATGCAAATTTCAATCACCAATCACCAATATTTTGAAAAGCATAACAACACAGATGAGACATTCTTAAAAAATCTATCAGAGACTATAAATAGCCTCTGCACTGTTTTGCATGGAAATGACCCTGTTTGTGAACAATGTTGCTGTTCTTTCCACTGGTCCAGGTCTGTCCGTGGAAAGAAGAGTGACTCCTGCAGAGGCAAAGTAAAAGAAGTTTCTAAGCAATGGAATCAAAAAGTTCATTTCTTGAAATCGGATGCTTCAAACGGGGTGTTTTGAAGACATTGTTCATATCTATTCAAATAGTCCCCGGCCTGACCTAATGTTAATCTGTCACTCCTAACTGATCCTTTACAAAGCCTTAGACCACTGCTTACAAAAGGAATGTAGTTTATTACAGTTGTTGCACTCCAAATGAATATTGATTTCAATCTCAGGATGCTATGAAAGGACTTGCATCAATTACACAGTACATCAGAGTCATAATGCGAGTTACCTAGTTCCAATGATGCACCCAGCAAATCAATCATTCACTTTCACACACCTTCCAAGAGGCACCAGCCACCATGAGCTTCCTTTATCTAAGCCTTGAAATGAGCCAAGCAGTGCAAAGCACTGATAGAAAAGGAAACCATCCCTGGGTTTTATAAACCATAGGCTACTGTCAGAAAGCCATTATAATTACTCCCTTTCAAGTGGGCTGTGTGTTAATACAAATACAAATGAGGGGGTAAAAAAAATGAAGCCTTAATGACAGCATTACGAGGGGAGGTTTCTCCTTTACATTATTTATTTATTCAATGGAAAATTATTTGGCAATTATGATAAAGCAACTAGAGGACAATGACTTTCCTTTGAATCACTAATTAAAATGCTGATTGCCTGTGGCGTGAGATGTGTGGTTATGGTCAAACAAGAACCTTCATTGTACTAAACAGCTTGGGCTGGCCTGACACCTGGGTGGTGAAGAGACCAAAGGAATCAAGCTGACTTCATTACTAAATTCAAACTCATTTTTATTCAATGAAATTTGAGGATAATATGAATTTGAGCAAGATAATGCTGAGGCCAGTAGTCTTAAAAGAAAGAGGGAAAGAGAAAGATGATGGGGAAGGAGCGAGAGAGGGAGGGAGGGAAAGAGAGAGACAGAGAGAGAGGCAGAGAGAGAGACAGAGAAAGGGACACAGAGAGAGAGAGAGAGAGAGAGAGAGAGAGACCCCCCACTGTCCAGGTTCTAAGTGTGTATTTGACACATTTCATGTAGGTTCCTGGGAAAGCGATTTCTTAAAGTTAACTTGTACTTCCTGTGTCCCTTATGCTTCTCTTCCGCCACCTTTATGTACATGCAAGTATCAAAGACATGTCACCTCCTTAGCACCAATGCACTTTAAACAGATGACTTCTCTCCAATAATGTAAGAAACACTTCACTATTAATTGTGAAGAGGAAATTGCCTATCATAATGAATCTAGTGCTTTGAATTTTACTAACTAAAATGATAACTCTCATAATAACATTAAAATAGTCATTTTCTAAAATGAAAATGTTTTACTGCCACTTGTTTATGGTCTTTAAAGAAGCCTGCTGAATTCATAAAGTAAAAGTAAGGTGAGCATCATTAACCTATAACATCATTTAAAAATGCATTCTTTGGAAAGACTCATTCTCTCCCTGAATGATAAGCACTTAGATGTGGAAGCATTCCACTCTGGAGGGAATGTCCAAATGAGACAAGAAGTCCAGGCTCTGCACAATCTAGAGAAGATGATGACCCCTCCTTGAGAGGCAGGGACTGTCCCACTTGTAAATGATGTAGAGGTCAGCTAGAATGTCAAGGTCGTACTGGCTTTCTCCAGCATCTGTTCTGCCTCACAAGATGAACTAGTCCCTCTCCCAAAAGAACCCCTAATGGCTAGTCATTGCCAACTTGACTGAATTTTTGAACCACCTAAGAGACATACCTCAGGGTAAGTCTCTGAGGAAAATGAGAGACTTAACTGAGGAGTGAAGGTACCATCCCACCGTGGAATTGGTGACAGCATCCCATATTCTTGGGTCCCATACTGAATAAAAAGGGGGAAAGCCCAATGAGTGTTTACATCCCACCCCCATCTTAGATCCCTGACCCAGGCTGTGAGAGTCCTTGAAGCCACGACCCTGCTCCAGGATGGACTCCTTGCAGATTCAGACCCAGAGGCAGTGCTCTGTGACACTTGTCCCACTTCCTTCCATGCCTTATTTTTCCAAACTTGTAAACTGTAGTTCCTCCAGAAAGCCTTAGTGCACCTTTCTGACCTGTTCACCACAAAATGTCCTTTTCAACAAGAAGTAGCTGGAGATATATGGCTACTCTAGACTCTAGACGTGGTCAAGCTGCTCAAGAGTAGTGAGAACTGAGACAGGAAAAAATAAACAAACAACAAGCAAAAAGACCTATGGCTGCAGCTGGGAGCCTGTAGGTGCTGCCATGCATGTGAGCCACTCTCAAACTAGACAGTGTAGCCCCACCTCTAATTTGCAGTATCACTTTCCTCCTAATTATCTTGCTTCTTTGGAAAATCTGTGTAGCCTTTACTTTTAATTCTTTGGCTAAAAAGTCGAGACTGGAAACACCTGGCCCACACATCAACCCCAGGTAAATGGACCCAGTTTCTTTTTCTACATTATCTGCTTCCCACTGCCCGATTCTTTTCTTTCAAATGAAGACATAACAAAGTGTTCTATATATCTCACAGTAAACTTAAACTAAAACCTTCGGTAATAAAAGTATATGTTTTATGCAGCTGACATTTGCTGCCTGCAGACTTCATTATCTTAGTCCACTGGGCACCCCTTCCGTTTACCGTTACGTAAGCACTCAAAGCCTTAGTTTCTTCACACATAATGTATTTCACCCAGTGAGTTCTGGACGGATACTAGCTACTACTTCCAGCACACTTGTCAGGTGTCAAGCACAGAGCAAAGGCTCTATGCCACCAACCTTAGACACAGGTAGGCATCATCATTTTACACTTACAAGACAGAAATGCTACGACACACATGGCTTCAGTAATTGGCTTAACTGGCTTAAGTGGTGACAGGGCCAGGCTCGATGTTCAAGCCACCATAACCACTGCACTATCAAAGACCATCCCTCTTCATTCCCTGACTTGTAAAACATTAATAAGTGAGACAATGATAAACTATTAATCAGACTGAGATTAAAGCAGCATTTCTTTAAAGACCAGCCTTCAGCTTGATTAATTTATCTTTGGGGTTCACTTACTCATTGCAGGTAACTCCCTTCCTACACAACGACTCTGCTCATGAAGAGGCCACAGTCACATCCGTAACAAGACACTTCTCTGATGGACTGTGCACAGTGAGCTCCAGCCACCTCAGTACTTTCTCCTGATCTGCTGGTGTAGCCCTCAAAACTATTTAGATGAATGAACACGTGGCTGACAACAGTTACTTCCATCTTTCCCATGTTCTGCCCATCTGTCCATCTGTGCCACTTCCTTTACCAGAGCAAGTCTCAATTTAGGTATTATCAGCTTCTTATTTCCCCAAATCTCAGGAAATTAGCTCATTTCTCCTTTCTATTCCGCAGATTCCCAAGCACGGTGCCTTCCATTGCAGGGTTGATCCTGGGCCACCTAGACTAGGGAGTGGGTCATCTGGAATCTCTCCACTCACTGGAGGTGTCACATTCTTTTAGCCTCTGACATGTTGCCCTTTCTGATTAGAAAAGCCATTGTCCTTTACAGAGAGAACAGAAGTCAAATAGAATTTACTACCCTTTGCTTCTGTATAGTCAATTTTTAACACTCTGCCATCTGTCCCAAACAATGCAAATTGGCAAATATTTATGGAATGTCTACAACATGTGAATATTTTTATGAGAAAAAAGAGAATACAAAGATGGCACAGCAGGCTTCAGAAAGTGGGGAAGAGGCAGAGCCCAATATAGGGAGGAAAGTGAGAAACAAAAAGGACAAAAAGGTAAGAAACAAGAACCAGGGGAAAACGGCTGCAGGGTCCCAAAGTGGAGAGTCCAGTTAAGCAACAAACTAGATTTTTTGTTCATTCTGTGTCTGTTAGGATATGTAATTTTAAGTCTTTTAAAACCACGTATCTTAGATGTATACATTTTCAAAACCGATTTCTCCTGCCTCCTTTTTCGTGTGACAACTGCTCTTTATATTATGGAGTTCATTGCTCACTATGACTGCCTGCACATAATTACTGAAGCCTCACACACCTGTAGACCATCTTCACTCAATCAGTCTTTCACTTACTAGGTCATTATTCATTTATAATACAAATATACAGTCAGCTAAATGCCAGGCCATGCTTTAAACTCAAGTCCCAGCATCAATTCCTATTTTTAGACTACCCATTGTGGACCGCAGCTATAGGTTTATTGGTTCTGCACTGAAGAACCTAAAACATCTTGCCAGTGGGGTTTTAAGAGTATGGTTCCTATGGGACCAGTGAGATGGCTCTGTGGGTAAAGAGGCTTGTCACCAGGCCTGAAAACCTGAATTGACCCCCAAAAATCCACACAGTAGGAGGAGAGATTCAACGCTCAAGGGTACAAGCACGCGTGCGCATGCACACACACACACACACACACACACACACACACACAACTAAATAAATAAAATTCAAGATATGAAATATATTTTAATAAATAAAATATTTAAATATGCTTCTAACCTCAAGTAGCCAATCTAGCTGTATATAGCTTCCACCTGACCAACAGATTCTGCCCTTATTTAGAAGTACAGTGAGGACAACCAAGTGTTCCACCGTTTCCTCAATCATCTGAGAGATTGTTCTGAAGACAAGTCATACATTCTTGGGATTCCTGGCAGGCTATCTTCAAAGGAAAATATGCAGTGTTCTGAGGTATCCTAGTCACAGAAGCACAGGCAGGGCAGCTGAGCCTCCTCCAGTCTAGACTGTGTCCCCAACTACTGCTGAGTTATTGCACCCACAGCAAGATGCTTTCTACATGTATGTTCCTTTTTATATGTATAATTATTTCCTAAGTACCATTTCCATATTCATAAGAATCATGCTTACTGTTGAAAGACATGAAAGTACCAATCAGAAATATTTTTTTTTTAAATTCAAATTTGGACTTCCTAGAAAAAATTCTTTACATTCTTAATGCGTTTTAATATTGATTTAAATATACAAATATGTGTCTGTGTACATGTTTATACCCTATAAGTATGCACATGTATGTGTGTGTGTGATGTGTTATATGTGTATGTATATTACATGTTGACCTATGAACTATGTGGTGAATGCTCATGGTGGTTTTAAATTGAATCACGGTTTCCTGCCTTTACAGTTTGGGCTTATTGCGACAATTTCATGCTGTTGTTGCCTTGGAAACAGGATGACAACAGTTCTGAGGGACAGCTGGACAATGCACACTTTCATGCATAGTCCTCCCTCTTGGTTTGTCTTAGGCAAATGCAGTAAGTGGGAAGAATCTGTTCAGAAATACAGAAGACAGTGTTTCTCCATTAAAAACAAAAACGTCAAAGCCATTTCAAAGTACAGAACTTTTTCCATCATGTGATACACAATTATACACTCTGCAACACTACCTTGATGCAAAAATCACAGCCAGTTAATTAAAAAAGAAAAACATTATGAGATCATTGAGTAGAGTTAAAGCACATTTTAAAAATATAAACCTATCTTAAAAACTAGGAAATTATCACCAATTTTTAAGTGGTCCTATTTTTTGAGGTAGGGTAGTAGGTATTTTTAAGCTTTATATTTCTGCATACTATGTTACACATATAGGATAGGTTTTTGATATTTATAATCAAAAGAGCAGTAAAGTATTAACATCTTAAATCTGACTTTAAACTCACTATCATAAAAACAAAAGCAATTAAATGAATCAATACTTATGACTCTGAATCCCAAGTGAGACATTTTTATAGGTGCTCATTAGGTCTAACTAAGTCTTCAACACCTATAGAGAGTGATTGTGAACACTCACTAACTACAGAAACACCTATAGAGAGTGACTGTGAACACTCACTAACTACAGAAACACCTATAGAGAGTGACTGTGAACACTCACTCACTACAGAAACACCTATAAGATCTCCTCCTGGCCTAAGAGGTCTGTGTGTTCATGACACCACAACAAACAGCTATATTCATTGCATGAGGGAACCATGTTTGCTCTTCAGGTACGGAGGACAGGACTGAAGAATAACATGTCTCCCCAAGCTCTCCCGCTCACTGAACTGGTGTGCTGTAGCAAGAGGGCAGCCACCCTGTGAGGAGACCTCAGCACCTGGGCTGGCATAAGGTGACGGGCAGTATAATCAGAAACCCCGCCTATCCTCTCTTCTGTCTAATCTCTAAAAGTACTGGGAACCTCCACTTGTGATACTAGTCGGGTTTGGTCTGAGTTTTAATTCATTCAATGACACTGATGATTATCTCCATATGTTGTATATGTTCATAAAAAGATGCAGCTTTGGGGCTGAAAATATTATATATTTTCCCTGGCAGTTTAATTCTTAGACTCCAATGGAGTCTAAATCCAAAAAAGTTAAACCCTCAGCTACAAGGCAAATGTGTCTTGCCTTCCAAGAACAGAGTACAGTGTGTAGTGTGTTGGTAGTTCTTGTTAAACTTTTGTAATGCACAGCTTACCTTCGAGTAATCCAATATTAAAGAGCGGTTACTAAGAGTAGATATCAACCAAGGACTTGGCTTCATGCAAGAATAGGTCTTAGTTCTCTACACTGCATCCCTGCTGCAGTTGCTACATAGAAGGGTGAGCCATGGAAACCTGCACCAGGTGGTCATAAAACACACAGCACTTCTGCATCTCTAATAAAGTCTCCTAAAGTCTCATGTGATTACTCTGTGTAGAGAAGTAGGAGAGAGGCTTGGGATAGAAGGATAAAAAGGAATGAAGGCCAAGACGGCACTGCTTCCCACCAACCTGGGCAGGGCAACCTGCAGTCAGGACTGGATTCCTGCAGACAGTTTCACCCGGAGACTTGGACCTACTGCTTGGATAGTAATGGAGCTGGGAGGAAAAAAAGAAAAACTTCTAAGAGAAAAAAAAAATGTCAAAAGACCTTTCTAACACAGAAACCTGAATCTCTATTCATCTTTTCAACAAATGAAAAGTAGACGGGCTACCTCAACTCCCATAGCCTGCTGTGCAAGACAGGTAATGTGGAAGTAGGCAACGGGTACAAAACAAAAAGAGAGAGAAGAACGTGAGTGCGTCTTGCTGGTAACCGAGTTAGTCCCTAAGCAGACGTAGGGCATGAAGATGCCAGCCTGCAGGAAGACCAGGCAGGAGAGGCCGGCTCTCCTTAGGGACTTGTGGTTTCCTGTCATGTATAAACACACCCCTTCCCACAGGTATAGGAGCAAAGCGGGTCTAACAGAAGAATGCTGTGTTCATTTCTCAATTTAACTCCTGAAACAAACTTGCTGTGGCTTTCAGGAAGCGACTGCCATTTAGCCAATGTCCACACAGTTAAAAGTTCCAGGAAGGTAAGAGGACCAGTCTCAGGTCTACTTCCTGGTCATAACCTACCTTGTCAGACCAGTTCCCCATGCTGAATGTGAACAGAGAGGCTCATGTTCAGTGGCGACATTTCCCTCTATCAGTGCAAGGTAGCATGGATCCAACCGAACAAAGACCCAGGCCATTAACTAAACTGGTTTTTAATGATCAGATGATTAGAACATCTTATTGATTGGGCTCTAAAACTTTATTGAATGTCTTCTACTTGCCTGACACTGTTCCTTGTCTCACCTAATCCACACAGGACGACTGTTAGCTCCATTTGCTGATGAGACAGTGGAATTACAGAAGGAATGCAGCAGAGGTCCCTATGGATTATGATGACAGGCACCTTCATCTTAGGGTGCAAGAAAGTGGGCAGGAGGTGGCTGGCATCTGACCAGTCTGGCCTTGGAAGAGTTTTTGCCTTTGGAAAGAGAGAGCAAAGCATTTCTGCTCTGCCTTAAAACTCAACAGCTACATGTTCTTTGGCAAGTTATATTCTTTCTCTAAACAAGTTTCCTTACCTTTACCTGAAGGAAAAGAGAACTCTTCCATGTTCCTATAGTCTAGAACTTAGTGAGGATGGAAGAGATAATGATGTAAAACAGTACCTGGCCCAGCTTAAAGCGCGTGCTCAGAAAGCACCACCTAGTCATCATGCTAATATTACACTGGAATTGTGCCCTGCTAATCCCGCCCCCCCCCATGTCCACTAAGCCCCAGGAGTAGCATTGCTACTGCTGCTGGAGGCATCTCACACTCTATACCACCTTCCTTTTCCAAAGACATGCTGGAGCTGCTCTGAGTCTCACAATCCCTCCCCCACCTTGAACTCCTACCTCTTACTCTAGCCCAGACTAGGCACTTGGGCACAAATCAAGATTCAGCTCTCCTAAGAATCTGACATCAGCTGTGTCCCACCCGTGCTTTCGTATAACCGGGTTCACAGCTGGGCATTTTAACATGCATGGCTTGTTGTGCTTGTTTTCACTGGTGTTCTACTCTTTCAGGAAAGGAGTTGTCATCCATACCTCTTTTATTATCGCTTACTGTTTTAACAAGTAAGGGGTTGATAACAGCTCTCCCATCAATGCTTGCTCCCTTGAAAAACCAGGCTCTCTTCTGGTGTAAGTTAGTCTGTTTGCCTCGCTGTCCATTCTAGGTCTGAGATCACGTGCTCTATCCATTTACCACAGTCACATTTTAAAACGATGTGACTGCTAAGCTAAGGTGTGCTGGTGTCAGAGCCTTACTGAGTTCTCTTGAGATGGTAGCACAGTACAAAGCCACTGTCCCCAGCAAAACGAGGCTGCCACATAGATGAAGATTCCCGAGGCCAGATCTACTGTAACACTGACATGTATAACGCCGACATGTACAACGCCGACATGTACAACGCCGACATGTACAACG